>JABFOV010001049.1:0-28566 GCA_022817685.1 Aradophagus sp. ZL-2020
CTAATAAATAGAACTGATATATTTCGTTTATATGATAATTATAGGAATCCGTTATAATGCGCGGGCGCGTGTTTTACATCAGCTCGTTGACGTTTTTCATTCGAAACTTCCAACGGGAATTTCACATGCAATTAAAGTTTGTTGTTATCACTGCTATTATTTCATATTAATTATTTCATTGTGTGATTTCCAAACGCCATCCTTATTCGCAAGTTCTCGCGTCTTATCTGTTTTCAACCCTTTTTCATCTCGCGATCATAACAATGCAAGATTGATCGTTGGGTTCAATGTTAAATCAAAGCCACTTGTTTGTGACTACAAAGTAATACCGTTCGAAGTATGAGTGGAAAAAGATCGACAATGATTTCCTTACATATTTACATCATTTCATCCCCGCTTGACAAAATTAAGATAACGTAAAAGCGAATTTTTATGCCTTTATCTGTTTTCCTCTTATTTATTTTTGTTCCTGCTTTTGTACTTTTGCATTTCTTTTTAACCAAAGAACATAGTTATGCACAGCTGTGTGTCACGTTGTACAAACTTGTTTCAAACTTAATTATGCAAACGAGCTTGCCGTCATTCTTTACTTTTGCTTTGTATTTCGTAGTTTTTCTTCCATTAAGTTCACTTATTCTTAAGTAACTTGTCTTCTGTCGCATTCAGTTTTGTTGTACAACCTGCTATCAAACAATGCAACGCCACGAAAGCAACTCGTAATAAAACAATTTAAGTGCAACAACTACTACCATAAAATTAACATCGCTGATCAGGCGAAAAAAAAATCACCCTCTACTAAATATAATTTTCACAAATTCAACTTACAATACTCATCAATAAACATTCAATCACGAAATCGCGTCACGGCTGACACAATTATTGCGAATAAATAGAATTAAATATAATAATTAACGTCTGATTGTTCAAATTCTTACACGAAAACAATTACTGAATGGTCGAAACAAAAAGAAACTAAACGAATATAATTCATATCACAAATACACACAGCGTGGTTTATCGTAAACGCATGAAAAATTGATATCAATGAAGAAACAGATTAATAGTAATAGTAATGATAAAGATCACACAAATGTTGCCTCCCTCCCAAACCAGCACCGGAATATAATCCGTGATTGCTTTACACTGAGAAAAGCGCAACATCGAGTCGAGTTTGAAGCCGGGGCATTTGCGCAAGCGGCTGGTTTATGCGTGAGATCAGTGTTGTAGATTTTCGGTATGATAACGAAACTTAAAGACTAATTAAACGTAAATATTATAAGTACGGAGAGGCGTTTGAGAGCGCGCATAACGATGTTCTAATTAACGTATACAAAAACGCGCCAAGAATTGGACTATCGGCGTACAAAACTTGAATTGACGTTACACAATCGAATTATCGAAATGATAACAATGAACGTTACAGTGGGCTTTGTGCTTCTTCTTTTTTGAATTGCGACAAATTAGGAACGAACGAAGTTACAAACACTTAAATAGAAAACGAAGAGAGAAAGATAGACGGACGAATTACAAAATCATTGTAATTATAATTAACAAATCATTCTTGACTGTCACGCATTAAGGAGAGTCTTACGAATCAGATTACGGGAGCAATAACGTGTGGATAAAAAAATTAACGCGTATCGTATGTACATGTCAAAAATATAAGTGCATTTAAACCCGTGTTCATTCATCCTCGCACACATACGATCGAACGAATTGAAAAGCATCGACCGAGGTTGTGTCTTGTAATCTTAATCTACCGATCGATAGCAAAAACAGAGGGCTATGGCGATGTCATTGACATTACGCAAACTGATCAGCCTTCAAAACGAGCCACGCTCGGGATCGCTCGCGAAAGTGACGTCGCGGATAAGTAAAATACATTAAAACAATAAATAAATAAGCCAAGAACGACGAGGCGTCGATCATTGGTAAGAATAGTAACGCTAAAGTGCCAGTCAGGATCAGGTACGTCGTGTACGAGTCGTGCTGCAGTTCATTCGTATTATGTCCGTTTTGAAATCGGTGTCGCTCGTTCCGCTCCCCTCTGAACCCGACGCGTCGGAGGACGTATTCTCAATCACCGAATTACGTTAACAACCTTACATAATAAAACACGGCCGCTGCGTGCAAATGCTCCCCGCTTGCGCGAGACCCATTTCGGTGCTCATTTTTGTCGATCAATAGCCACCTCGCATCGTTCAATCACATCGCCGGCGTTTATTATATTAAATACACCGTCCCAGCTTTGCCTCTCGGCCAAAGCGAATCTTGATTTTTTTAATGTAAACATTGATTCGGTTCCATGCATTGATTATTAACAGATCCACAGATTAATGTACGTGTACTTGTTCACATTCATATACGCCTGTATCGCTTTATTATTATAAAATGTCATTTTCATCAACGTCGATTCAAACAACTGGATCACTCGGATCGATCGACGCATGCCACCCTTTCAATCGCGATTCGTCAATGAAAAAAAAGTCTTATCCTGAAACTGATTGCATCGACGAAACGAGAAGTTGAAACGATAATAAATAACTAAAACTAATTATGCGCGGTTATTAGTTTATGTACGATGACAATACAGAAAGCTCGAACAATGTTACGACCGTTTTTCTTTTCAGCTCCGATTGCTAAAAGAACGGAGTCTTTTGGGACCGCAGGAAATAGTGAGAACTTTCTTTTCAAAATCAGAACGAGAATATCTACCAAATAGTAAAATTCGAACGGAAATTGTATACAGTGTTTCATAAAGATGAATTACGATTGCCTAAAATTCAAGCCTTTATATCATTTAAAAAGTTGCATGTTGTTATCTGATATAACTAAACAGTAATATTTGAATTTTAGTCAAATAATGAATTTACAACTTACAAATGAATTTGCAACTTTAACAGTAAATCATTTGAAGTGGTAAATGGAAGAAAAGAGATGACTTGAATATTTTTATAATTTTATTTAATATTTGTTCTTTAAAATATTTCAATCTGAATAAGATTAATCGATGACGAATCCTATTTTTGTGCCAGTAAAACTATTCACAAAAATCGGTATGCCATTAACACTTCAAACAATAAACTTTTACAAATGTCCCGCAGTACTATTTCCGTTTGTCATTGAAGTAGTAATTATTCCTTTATCACGTAGTTTTTTGCGTGTACAAAGAAAATAAAGAAAAATTTACAAACTTCTTGCACATTGAATAACAAGGATGCTCAACCTGCATTAAGAAACGGTCTTTACAAATTTGATATTGGTTAAATGTAGAAACTCTTGATGACGTGAGCACAAATTTCATTGAGATATGTCATGAACTTATGCGTACAGCGATAAAAAAATTCGGAGGACAAACTAGAAAGTAATTCGATCTGATTTCAAATATCCAGTTTCATTTGCGCCAAAAGCTTAAACTTATGCAGTTAGTGTAGGTCATTTTTGTTGTTTTATTTTACATGATACTTTCACTACTGAATGAAGATCAAAATATAATCTGAATGAAATTATAGTTTTGAAACGTTCAAATTGCGTGAAAGTAACGATAAACGTAATGCATAAAAGAAACATACAGGAAAAAAAGAAACTTGCATTTATTATTTCGTATGTGCTTTTTCTACTTTCAGCTGGTTCTTTAATTGGTCTTGATTATACGTTAAGGTTTACGGCAAGGTTTGTCGTTAGATTTAAAAAATAATAATTAAAAAGAAATAAATAAAAAGTGCACTTACGCTAAATTTCTGACTTCAATAAAAACAATTCATTCAGACTAAAGAAAGGCAATTACACACCCTGTATAGTTTATAAAAATCAATGATTTCTAAAAATTGAAAATTGAAACTAGAAGTTACGTAAATGAGCTTTCATTTCAGTGTAAAATTAGTATCACTTATCAAAGTTTGTGCCACTGTTGCATGGAAATGCTTTTACTATCTTCACTACATTTTGTGCAAGTTTCAAATAGACGCAAAATTGTAAATTGTTCAAGCTCAATATCACTCAAAAGAACTTAAAATAATAAATTTTAACATACGACTTTCCTCATAATATTTATAAAAAAAAGGAACTTCACCAAAAATTATGCGATCGACAGTTCTGTAAGTCTTTTTAGACGTTATACATCGACTATACGAAAGCTCAGAGAACAAAATGTAATAAAAAGTGACAGATTTTCGATTAGAAAATCTCATTACAAAAACAGAAAGGTCACTGAAGGCAAATATATGAAAGAGAAAGGAAGAATGAAACAAGTTAAAGGTATCAGAAATTAAGAAGTTGACTGGAAGTGTAAAAGTATTTATCAGCAGTGTAAAAAAAGATAACAATGTGATAATTGAATTTTAAGCTCAAGAAACATGTGTAACGTCAATTAATTAGCAAATAAAAAGATACAAATTCAATGAATATAGAAGAGTAACTCAATTTATGGTGACAAAAATTTACATTGTTTAGTTTTTGTGACAATGAAACTGCGATTAACCTTGCCAAAAACCCTATGCATTGTAGTCGAAACACATAAATATTCATCTCGAAGAATTTGAATCAAAGAAAACATTTAATTGATAATAAATTTGCTAGTTTGGCCAGTATGAAGTTTATATAAAGTTCTAATTGAGGGAAAGTGTTGGATGTACATTATTTTCCAAATATGTGATTCATATGTGCGTTGGATACTGATACCTATTTTCTACTTTATATGAAATTTACGCGTCATCTTTGTTGTTCAGTTCGCTATTATAATTTTATTAATGAAAAAACTTAGATTAATAAATTCAGTCATACTTTGAGACGCTTTTTTCGTTCTGGTACCCTCGTATCTTTAATAAATACTGTGATGATGCTCGCCCAAGATGCGAGCCGAATTTGGCCGATAGAGATAAAAAAATGTTAATAATAAAATGTAATAAAAAATTAGGGAAAAAGAGAAATTAACTAGTTTACATTAACATTTGTGCTCACAGAAATCCGTATGTTTGACTAGTTCGATTGATCGGTGTTGAAAATTACATTATGCTGGGTTGCGATGAACGCTTAGCGAATGCAAAAGTTTGTCATGACGGCGTTTCGTCTATGTGTATGTACAAATCGTGAAAGAGATGCGTGGATTTGTAATAAATTTTTCTCAGTGAGCTAAATTATTCGAGTTATAATGTCTATCACAATGCGAAATGGTTCGCCTCGAACAATTCAGCCAGCAGAATTTTCAAAGCGTCACTTGCTTAATAAACAACGTCGAAAGAAAAACGTCGGCTAATCATATAAAAAATAAAACTTTAATGTTTTCAACATTTGCTCTCCCACCGGTCGCCCCCCTTCTTTCTCTTTTTACCTCCACTCATCTTTTTCACTTTTTTTGTATTATTATGTCCACATTTAACATCAAATTTTCCTTATTTTATATCTTTTGGATCCTTTTTTTTCTTCAAATGTTCAATAATTCTTTATAGTATTCAGCTATCATTTTATGAGCCTTACATAATGTAAGTAGGAACTTAAAGGATACGGAAACGTATAGAAGTGATGATCGATTTTTATAAAGTAAACGAAATGCGAATGTGATAAGGATTTGATTATGGATCGCACCATGCAGAGCTTCGTTTGAGATCAATTTTTTCTGCTTTAAGTTATAAGTTATCATAACAAAATTTAATGGGAAAATAATCACGTTTCAATAAAAACCATTTCGAAACAAAGTATTTGGAAGAACGCTAAACTGGAAGATTAAGTGACTTCTATTATGCACTCTTTCTTGTAAATATAAAAATCTAGAATTAAATAAATTAAAACTTTTATTGTGTGTAAAAAACACACAGTTTTTAATTATTTTTAAAGCGCATTGCTTACACGTATTTCAATTTCAAAATCATGAATAAATAAACTTAAATTATATGCGCCATACAAGTTGGAAGTTTCTGCAGATTTGGTTCGACCCACAGTCAAAGATTAACGTCATTAATATCTATAATTTGTTCAGCGGAATATTTTCAAGAGCTTCCAGTAGTAAAGTAATATGAAAAAATAAATAATAATAATAATGATAATTTAAAATAGAAAGAAAGGAACCATGAATATCCATTTTCGACGCAACTTTATGTTTAAAATTGAACTCCTTTCAGTATGTCGTGCTATAAGTTCTTTCTACCATAATTCATTTCCTTCTTTTTCAACATCTTCAAATGAGAAAACAAAATTTTCAAGCAAAATCAATCTATTTTTAAAAGATATGAGTTCGTATTTTAACAAAAAACATAAGAAAATCAAAAGTGTAGTAGTAATAACAATAATAATGATAAAAAAAAAAAACGATTCTACACTTTTTATTTGTACAATTTTAAATGAATACTTTAAAAAAAATGTACAAGGTGTCCACTTTCATAAGAACAAATAGTTCTGTACATTTTCTGTACATTATAATAAAATTTTATTATTTAATAATAATGCTATATTAAAAACTTAATCTTAGTAAGTAATATGAATAATAATTTTGAGAAAGATGATTCTAGGCAATTGTCACTTAATGTTATGCTTTAAAACTGATATTTAAAAAAACAAAAAAATGTTTATGCCGTTAGACGGTTAGTGTCCAACGGCGAAAGAATTATTTTGAAAATTCAATAAAAATTGAGCTAAGCAACCGATTGAGCTGTCTCTGAAAATTTAGTATTATTTTCTTTTTGGTAAATAATTTTTTTTCTTCTTTTCTTATTTAAACAACGTTTTTTACTCATTTTTTTTCAGTAGAGTAATAAAAAATGTTGTGTGTTTAATTCTAAAACAGAAATAATAAACCATTGATGAAATTCTCACACATTTCATCGGCACATAAAATTTCAAAATCGTTTTCACCTTATTAATTTTTCCAGTACAGTGGACACCTTGATGAAATATCTGCAATGATAAATTATGAAACGAATCCGCGTTAAATTAATCTCTTTCATTACATACCGTTATAGCTCATTTGACAATGAGTATGATTATAATGCGAACAGTTCGCTACTTAATATCCTTTCATTCACAAAAAAGCAATCTTGAGTCGAGATTGGTTGCTTTCACATGAGAACGTTTCACCGTTCATTATCCTGTTCCTTGATTATGCTTCTGTAGACGCGACCAGCGAACCTTTGGGCGTATACGCGGTTGCGTTGGGGTCTAGATTTGACAAAGTACATCCTGGACAATTGTCATTTGCACGGAATTTCGAACCACCTCCAACTTGAATGTCATTTGCTATACGTAGTTTTGACGTTCCGCAAGTCGGAGCCGTTCCAAATGTTTCTTGTGGCATAACTGCCAAGTCTTGGGCAATTTTGGCCTTTAAGACTTCCATTTCCTTCTCTTGACTCTGGATCAAATCTGTCCAAATACGACACAAGTATGAAAATAAGAAAAATATTTGTTGCAAATAAAAGTAAAAAAAGCGTTGTTTGAACAATAAACTTAATTGAAAAATTAATTAAATTCATTAAATTAGTAAATCGTTTCTATTTGCAACATTTAATTTGGTATCTATGTATAAGGAAATATGGAAACATATTGGTGTTTTTCTTTATCTCATTTACGCAGAATACAAACTTCAATTAAATTTAGAAATTATATTATACATATTAATCGTTCACCTACCATCTTTTATTTTTAGCTGTCGTTTTACTTCACCAAGAGCGCAAAAAAGATCGAGCTTAATACGAGTTTCCGCGCTAAGATTATTTTTTAAATGAGTATTTTTGTCTTGCAAAGTATTTAGTGCATCAAGTAAGACGTTCGTTTCGCCGTGATTTTCTTTACATCGCGATGCTTCTTTTTCTAATGCAGACAATCTGTAAACAAATATTTAATGTTTAAGACTTCCATGCAGCAATGACGAAAAATTGTTTGTAGAATATTATTTTAATGAAATTACCTCTCATCTTTTGCTTTGAGATCGCGGCGTAAACTTTTAAGATCCTGTTCCATTTGGGCCCTGCGTGATTTACAAGCATCCGTACACTCTTGACGTACCAATGCCTGCTGTGGTGGAGTCACAGTGGAACGTGATTCTTCCAATAAACGTCTTGCACGTCTTTCTGATGCCAAAGACGCTTCGCAAGCTGTGCGTGTTTTGCGCTCTTCAGATATTCGTTTTTCCAATGAAGAAATTAACAGTTTATCCGCTTGGCGAGCCGTCACCAAGCCATTAAATCTACAAACAATCACACATGATAGTTCTTATATTTTAATTTGAAAACATTCAAATAAAAAACAATATTTTTAGTATGTCTACATTAAAATATGAAAAGACTTTAGGTAGTTCTCTTATAACTTTAGGAACAACTAATCAACATCCTGACTTTTTTTAGTTTAAAAGAAGAACTTGTTTAAAAAAATATAGCTTTCTATAATAATTGAATCACTTCACTTACTTGCTTTGCAATTGATCATGGTCATGTTGCAATTGCTGTATATCGCCTTTGGCCTGGCGTTCACAAGATAATAAAGAACTGATTTGTGATCGTAATTCTTGTTCAAGTTGTCGACTAGATTGTAAATCAGATTTGAGTCGTTTAACGTCTGATTCAAGCCTGCGACACACCAATAACCTATTTGAATAATAACTATAGATTAGTAAACTAATTATTATTATAATAATATAAAAGTTTATATTAACGAAAAACATGTAAATTAAAAAAACACTCATTAAAAAGCTCATAAATTTGTGTGATTCACTGCTAATTGAATAAAAATAAGTTTAATTACTTATCATACATTCTGTAATAATAAAATGTCTTAAAAGTTAAAATTTGAAGATTAACCATCATTACACTTTTATTATTGAAGGTTATAAAACAATTATACTTTGTAATAATTATAAATATTTCACTTTGAAGATAAAATTCAACATACTTTTGGCAATATTCGTCTTGCTGCTTTTGTTGTTCAGCGACAATGTCGACTGCTGTTTTGACCTGACGATTTTTGCGCTCATTGCGCGTATTGTGCGTTGCAGTTGATGAGTCTTTACTCTCTTTGACATTGTTACACTTTCCGGCCGAGCCATTCGATTGTGTCTTTAAAGAAGCGTGCGTAGAGCTCCCGCCTTTTGCGGGTTTATCCTTTTCAACTTCGGTCATCTCAAAGTCGTTCACTGAGCTACATTTTATAACAGAGAAAACCATCTCAACAATGTTGATCGCTACACCCATTATTGCACGTGCATTAACACATGCCAGAAACTTTTCAATCAATTTTTCCATTTCACCCGCATTTCGCTGGATGACATTTATTAATTTAACTTTAAATACACGCCATTGCGCATAAATATAAGAAACTTTGCATGATTTCATATCACCACTGTTGAATGCAGAACAGAAAAATTTATTTGTTAAATATTAAATTATTATTTATGAAAAAAAGAAACAAATTAGTTATCATAAAGTTTAATTTTTTAACCAGTAAAGTTCTTCTTTGAAAGGAGTTTACACCTTATCATTTTTCAAAAACAGCAAAAATGACATTAAAAATGTACATGGAAAGGATACGTTTTCATCGCCATTTTTATACCTTGCTTCTAACCAAATAACAAAGTGTAGGACCCCTAGTTTCTTACATACTAGATAAAGTTATTCGAAACCCTAATTCTAAATTAAAAATTTTAATTTTAAATTCTAAATTCTTTTCATCATCATTATAAAAATCTTACCCGATTCTTTCAATGAATTGAAGATCGGTGGAAGATATGGTAGTACCGTTCGTGTGAATGTATTTTTTATCATTCTTCTCAGAATGTGACCCGCTGGATGTATTCGTTTTGTTGTATTGGTCTTCCTGTTTTTCACCCTTATCAAGAGTTTTTCTATGATTGCTTTTGGCGCTGTTATTTTGTGACTGTGGCGTCAATTGTGTGCCGTTATGTACAACGCCGTTTTGTAAATTCGTATCTACAGTTGCATTGGCACTTCCTAAAAAGGCAAGTATGAATAACATTCATTGTTTTGAATTAATGACACATAATCAGTCAACAAAATATAAATTTTTAATTATAAGTAAATACAAACTACCTCTGCTTTTTTCTGGACTTGGATTGTACTGTGTATTCGTCCTATGCGGCTGTGATTTTGTATGCTGTTCCGTAGGAGCAGCAACGACCTGCGTTTGCAGCTGCGTTTGTGATTGTATTTGTTGCATACTTGCAGATTGGTCTACAGGTATTGCTTGTTGCAATAATTGAAAATAAAATTCATTTTCCTTTGCAACATCTTTTTGCTTCCTCTGTAGAAAAAATATTGAACAAATTGTTACATAGAACTATTATTAAATTACGAATGACCATTTACAATGATTTACCTGTCTCATTCTGTATCCAACGTAGCTTTTAAAACCAAATCCTAACGTAACTACAGGATAGCCAATGCTGCAATTAAAAGTAAATACTTAAAATCATTATTATTAACAAAAATACAAATAAAATATCAAAAGTAATTCTTTTCTCAAACTATATGTAAGTTCAAATTTTAATGAGAAAAAAATAAATTTTATTAAAATGTATCATTTAAATATTATTATTTATATTTCTGAAAGAAATACTTCAAGAAACATTTAAAAGCAATATGTTATTAATGTCATCATAGAAAAAGTAATAGTAATATAAATTGATAGAGCTCAGCAAATAATCATCATCCATAATTTAAGAAATAATATAATAAAAAAAAATAAAATAAAATTTTAAAAAATAGGAAAAAATGAACAAAAATATAAACATATTTTCATTTAATTTAGTACTGCAAAAGTTTCGTCATAAATCAGTTTCTACTTATGTATTTCAATATTATAATGAAATGAATGTTATAACTATTATTTCACCTCATCTCTAGGTTACATTTTGTATGTTTAATGAACCAGAGGAAAATAATATTTTGTTTTATCAACTTTATAAATATCTGTGTTATAGAATCTCACATTGTTTTCAGAGATAATAATCAAGTAAGAGTATTATTATTTCATTGATTATTAATTAATAAATAATAAAAATTTAAATGTATGGATCAGTCCATTTTTGAAAGAAAAATATCAAAAAATTTAATATAATACGAATGCATTGTTTTTGTTTTGTTTTAATAATTGACTGTTTGATTAAGAATTATTTTGAATATCTTTGCATATTTGTTCAAAAATTCAATTTAATTATCACTGCGCTTGCAGCAATACTTTAATAGGAAACAAATGTGTTATTGCGTTTTGCAAATATTACACAGCATAAGAATATATTACCAGTGCGCCGCAAATGGCCTACAGAGGTCTAAATGAACTGGCATGTGGCGAGCTTCTTTTAACCGAACAGCTGCCTCCATGTAGAAAAACAGCATCCAAAGCATCACAGTTGGTAAGCACACACCTTTGTCTAAAAACAATTGTTAACAATTAACATCATGTATTGCATAAAATTCATTTAATTAAAAGATAAATTTTGTAAGTTTTCCTTATCAGAATTATTAAAAAAATGGAAAATAAATTACATTATGAATTTCAAAACTTTAGTTAAATAACATGTATTACATCTGTCTTTATATGTATTTATTATTTTCAGCATCAGTGGTAAGAATAATTTTTTTTCACACATTTTGAAATATCAACAAACGTCTATTATTAACTTTTACAAATACATCTTCAGTGAACGTTGACAAAAAATGGCATAAAAAAAAGTTCATTTAAAGAAACCAAACAACTAGATTGTTGCAATAGAATAAAAAAAAAGAATAAAAAAAATGTTTTGGCAATTACCTCTTAATTGTTGGTTAATTTTTTGTAAGATACAAAAACTGAAGATAATGAAAATGCTTACCTGTGTGCCAAACGTATTGCACCCATACATATGTACTGGCAGCGAAAAACAACCAATGTATAGGAATAAAAAAGAAACAAATCATATCGGAGGTAAGTGCGATACAGATAAAGAACACAGAGAAGGCCTGAAACAAACAAGACTTTTATTATTGTCAAGTACCATACAACGATATTACATTGAAAGAAAAAAAAAGATAGGAGCAGACGAAAGAAGGGTTGAAAAAAATGATGCTTACCAAGCCTTGATACTTGAAGGAATCGTAAACACTGCGCAGCAGGAGCCAGAAGGGCCAGAGAAATTCAAAACGAAACTCCAAAATAAAGTCGGCCAGGATGACGACCGCCCATAGTAGAAGAAATTTTAGGTACAACAAAGTGCTGGAAGAAAAAGAAGCGGGACAAGTTGGTCATGGGCAAAGTCACAAGTAACGGTAAACAAATGAAGCAAAACTGGCGCGATCGATGGGCCGCGGTGAAAATCGGGAGGCTCGGACGGAAAGAGCGTCGATCGGAGGTCGTTTTTGTAAACAAGCCTGATCGGCGGGAGCGCGCTCGCGCGCGCACGGGCGAACGCGACGCGCGCGGATTGGCGCGCGGAATCAGCGTTTGCGGCCCGATTTCGCGATCGTCGCCCGACACCCGAGACGACCGTCTCGGGTTTTCACGGTTATTTTGGTAGTCTCATCGGCCATTGGCCGTGCACGCGCATATGGCGACGATGACGAGACCGCGCGAGCTGCGCGCGTTTACCTTCCGTAGAATCCCTCGGTGATCTTGTTGCGTTTCAAAGGCCTCCGGAGCTTGCCGCACTCGGCATTTCTTCTCTTCATATTCCTCGTCACTGTCACCACTACGACGCAACGTTACTTGCGGGCCAACACTGTTGAAAAAATGATAAACCACGACGAAAACACGGCAACAGTCCCTTTTGTTGTCATTCGTTTGTCTCGATTAGTCGCGACTGGACACAGGGAACGGAACACTCGCGAACGCACCGCGCGCCAGCCTGCCGAAACGATCGGAACTGCCGTTCCAACCTTCCACGGATACCGCGGACCGAGCGTATCGCGGCGCCACCTAACAGACGGCTGCCGCAACTAGCCACTGGTAACAAGAGCGCAATCATTATTATTACTGTTGTTGTCGTTATTATTATTGTTATTAGTTTATTGCATTTCATTTTAATTGTAGTTAAAATATAATTTATAGACCATTTAGATATAAACTGATTTACAGAAAGGAATTGTAGACAGTACATTTTTCTGTATGTGTACTCTCATTGAGAAAGAAATTAATGTTTTTTATTTTAGAGGCCATGGTTGCAAATTATATTATTTTGTCACAAGTGCAAGAAAACGTTTCTTTGCCAGAGTCAACAATTAGAATTTAACAGTAAAAAAGTTTATTTTTGCTTTTTGATAATAATATACCAAACGAGTAACGATTTAAAATTGAATTTTTTCTCTATTTGAAATTTAAAGCCGCTTTAATTGAAAAATTTATTTTGTTTTTAATATACATTTAAGATACATAATTTATGAAATAGTTTGATCAAATAAACCATAAATTTTGTAAAAGCATGAAAGGTTTGTAAAGGAAATGTATATTATATAGGTAAGTCCAAAGAAGAAAGTGTACGTTACGTATTATCATTATTTCATGCTCTATTTGTCAACCCAGTAACTGAAAATGAATGTAAATTTCAAATTTTATTCATTAGGAATTTAAAATTGAAAAATCCTAATTATAATAAATTAAATGAAATTGAAATAATATAGAACCTAATTTTAAAATGTTTGTATTCTGTTTTCAAAATAAATGAAACATTTGAATATAATTGAAACATAAATTATAACAAGTACTAAACAAATATAAATGTGAATTCGTATATATAAAGTATACTGTATTTTTTTATTAAATTATATTCACATCTAATTACAGAATATACAGTATTCCACACATAACATTGTTTAAGTACATCATGGTTCAAATATTTTAATTTTTTCTTGTACAAATGCCAAAATTTTTAAAATTGTTATCAATAATCCAAACTATTATGTACTATATAATACATTACAACTTAAGTATAGGAACTTAAGTATAGGAACAGCACAATTAAAATCAATAATTTATTAAAATTAAATGGCATTTCAATCGTCAATAAAACTTTGGAAACAGCGCTAATAAATAAAAAGAAATAAATATAATGAAGGCATTATTTTTAAGTTTTGAGTAAAGTAAAAGTGGTGAAATTTTTATAATAAAGAGTATTGTTTGAAATTTGAGACAAATTTAAAGTTCATAACATTATATTATTAAAAACGAATAGAATATACCAATTATTTCTAAATTTAAACATCATGTGCACTGTGCTTTTTAATCGTAGACACATAATTATTATACTTTTTTTCTTCATAACAAATAACATTGGCAGCCTCATCTTTGCGAGTTGAATGCTTATGACTATCAGGTACTAATGACAACGAATTTTCCAGTGGAGCATCGTTGCAGCTAAATGCATCACGACTGCAATTTGAATCTTTACCATTCTTGGAAATTCGACTACTGTAAGACAAACTAGAGCGCAGCGTTGTGTTCGGATTTGAGTAAAGATTGTCATTCGAGTCGGCAAAATCATGGAAAAAATAATTCTGACTAAGGTTGCTCTCGGGATAAAGTTTGGCTTCTATTCTTCTGTTTATCACAACAGCTTCCTCGCGAGGTATCGGTTCCATGTACGTCAACGTTTTCTTTGGGACTTCATTGCTTTCCATGGATCGTCGAGTTACAGTTGGACCATTAATTACTGGCACTGCATTGCTCACTTCACTAGTCATTCTTATCACAGGTGTTATGTTGCCCATGGAATCTAGCCGCGAAATAATCTGCTTTTGCGAATTCGTGAACGTTATTTTAGATGCTTTTTGCTGACTTTTTTGCTTTTTCATTTTCGTTTTCGACTTTGATTTTACAATTTTCGATTTCACTTTTACAGGAGGCTTCTCAACATTCATTTTTTCCATTGATTCTGTTTGTGTTTGAATTGTACTGGAGGGTTCATCTTCACTATGATGGTGTCTTATATGACGATTTAGATTATCTTTCCTTCTAAATACTGTTTGACAAAAGATACACGAAAATGGCTTCTCGTCTGTAAAAGATGGTTACTTTTAATAGTTTTACTGTGATTATTTAAAATAATAATTGTAAATTATTTAATGGATGATTGTAACTTACCTGAGTGAATGGTTAAATGACGTCTTAGTTCACTCTTGGTCAAAAAACCACGGGAACAATCAGCGCAAGTAAATGGCCTTTCTTTGCCATGAGTCTTGTAATGTCGGACTAATAATGATTTGTCTTTAAAACCCTTGTTGCAATGAGTACAAATATGTGGACGTTCATCTGCAAATAGTTATAGCCATTCATGGATAAAAATAACAACACTTTATATTTTATGATTAAATGGTTAATTAATTTAATAAACTTACTTGAATGAGCTCGGACATGTCGTTTTAAATGAGTTATATTGCCAAAAGCCTTTCCACAAGATTTACAAACATATTTATTATTAGTTGAGCTTGAATGTACATATAAATGACTTTGCAAATCAGCTTTCTTGCTATATTTTTTATCACATTTGGAACAAGCGAAATTTTTTTCATCTGTAAAAAATATAAAGGTTAAACACTATATTTATGAGATACATTAAGTAATTTCAATATATTTAACTTTTGTTAAGTTAATGTCTTTACAATGTACTCTCAATAATCTTTTTAATCAATTTAGTACCTTTAATTATGATTCAGAAATTTATATTTTATTGCGAAATATATAAAAATTAAAACATAATTTTATACTTTTATTTCAAATTAAATGTCTATATCCAAAGTAGTGTTTTAAAATTGCAATTACTTACTGCGATGAGAAATCATGTGTCTGTTTAATTTATTTCGTTGCGGAAAAGCTTTATCACAAAGATTACACTTAAAGGGCTTATATCCTGTATGAGTTCTTTCATGATATTCAAAATGAGATCTATTGATAAAACTTTTATCGCATATTGTACAACGGTAAGGTTTAATTCCCGTAGCACATGAATTGTGGTAATTAATGCACTTTTTGTTCTTAAACATCTTTTGACAAACAATACATTGATATTTTACAGGCTCTCCTGGGATGATAACAATATGACTTTTGTTGTGATATCTTTTCCTTTCAGTTTCATTGCTTTTGTTCGGACTCAAAGAATCTTCTTTATTGTTCTAAAAAAGAAAGTTTATTAATCACTCTTATTTATTACCTTCTTAAAATCAATTTTTTTTAATGACCCAATGCTCTAATACCTGTACATTTGTTATTGTATCATCTAAAACTTCTAAATTACTTGTATTCAATTCTAATACATCTGGTGGCAATGTTTTTAACTCAGTCAACACTTTTTGGTTACTGTCATTGTGATTAGAGGTTTCATGGCAGTTTTCATCATTATTTCGTAACTCCTGCGTAACCTTGGAAATGTTATTACTAGCTGGTGAATACTGCTCCAATTTTAATGGAAGTATTACAATATCATTGGTATTCGAAGAATCACTTTCTGTCGTTTTGGTCAAAAAAGTGCTAAAATCTATAAAAATAAAAATAATAATATTAATAATTTGTAAATATTTTTATAAAATACATTTAATAATTATAATTTTTGTTGTTTTTTTGTTGTTAAATTTTGTTGTTAAATGAAAAACTATAGATTAACTTACTGAAGTTGTTAATATTTGGATTATTGTGTTCCTTACGACAAGATTCGCAGCCACTTTCTTCTTGAAGAAGACATATGCGGCACTTCATATGACCGCACGCGTCTTTGACGAGTCTCGAAAATGATGAATTCGTCATTTGGCCACAATTAGGACATAGTTTATTCATTTTGTCAATGCAGTTGACAGATTCACTTGATTGACTCATTATCAAACATAGCACAAACTACTAGTCTTTCTCAAGTCCATAAAAATAAAAATCAACTGTTCACATTAATTCGGTTAAACAACACCAACATCATATTATCCTTGCAGGGGGTATTCAATTTACAGCATCAGTAAATGATTTATAAAATGAAAACTTGCTCCAAAATATAAAGATATAGGTTATGTGTCGGCTGTTTATGCGACATCCGTACAATGACACTGCATTCATCATGCATCATTTTTGTAAACTATATAAACTAATGAAATTATTGAATACTTGTTCTCACATGAAGGGTTAATAATTGTTCAACAAAATGTTAATATATTTTGTTTATTATTATCCCAAAGAAGTGTCACATTTTGAAATAAGCACATTGGTTGGATCTTTTAGCCAATCGAAGCTCATATTGGCTGTCGACAATGTGGCGCAGTTATTCCCAGAGACACCTATTTATTTTCTGTTAAATCAACGTCAACTTCAGAGTGTATTTGGCAAAGCAAAATAAAAGCAGTATTATTAAATTAATTTCGTGTTTTAAATTAATTTATGTTTGTCTAGTGATAATTATGACAGAAAATCTTCGACGAGAGGTCAGTTGTTTATTTAATATCGCATGCGTCATGAAGCTTTTCATATATTTACTTAAATCGTGCCATCGATTCTAACTATTTTTTAATTTGATAATGCGCATGCGTCAAGCTTCAGTTTGAGAAATTCATTTAAACAGAATTTAATGGAAGTTTAATTGCATTACATATAAGTCGAAGTTGTGCGAGTTTCTTATTTGAAATGATTACAAATTTATATAATAAATATATAAATAATAAAAACAAAAAAATGTTTTTAACTGTATTTTCATTATTATTTTGTCAACTAAATGTCAGCCCTCCATTTCAGTTGATTTAACTAAAATGTTTAATTAGCAATTTTTTTTTTAATGTGGAATTGTAACAATGTTACAGGTTTTGAGGATATTTAAACAACTGCATAAAACGAGGAAATATGTATTTCGTGGAGATGAAAATGCTTTAAAACGTGAGCAAAATTCTACAAAAGTTATATGATTGAAATGCAATACACTTAACACAATTATATGTATTGAAAATTTATTTTTGAATTTCAGGTGCAAGAGAAAGAATAAATGAAGAGTATCAAAAACATAAACACTTAACAGATGAAACAGCTATATCTGAGGTAAAATAATTGGTATGTTTGGATTTGATCCAAAATGACACAAATGTGTATAATGAAAATTTAAACATGAACAGAGAAAATAGCTGTTAAATGGTGAAATATTGATATAGTAAAATTGCATACTGTGTTGAAAATGATACATAATAATGTATTTAAATAATAGATTGTTATTGGTACAGAGATAAAATGTATTTTAATAGAACATTAAAAAACAATAGTTTACTTTTTTAGAAAAATCGATATGCATTAGAAGTCGAGAATGTATTAAGAAGATCTGTTGTGCGGCTTGTTGAGAAAAAACCGGGTCTATATGGTAAATATAATTTTTCTCCATTACCGTTTTTTCCTTTTTTAAAAGCATAACAATATAAGTTAGTTAATATTGCAGAAGCAGAAATTACGAAAGACACAGAAATGATTGACAATGCAAAGCTTGGAAACTTTATGAAATCTGGAACTGTTGAATCAAAAAAAAAATAAAGAATTTGTACATAAAAATATAATTTAGTTTATAATCTATTTAACAAGTTGTAAATTTTTTGTTATATTGCGATACGAACATCGTTAATGTTATAAAACAATAAAAAACAATCTTTGAATAACTTCATAATTGATTTTTAACTTAATCAATAGTTGAAATTGAACTTTAATTTTGAAAAAAATGAAGATTGTAGATGACATTGGCATTAAAAATATAGGAGCAATAAACTTTGGAGCAGCTTGGATTTGAAGGATGGTACACCGATTGACTTACGCGCCGTGGCGCCAATAACAACATTACTGTCACAAATGCGTTTATTTTTCATCATTAATGTATATTATTATTTATTATAAATAAGTTAGAAACATTGATTTTTCCCTCGGGTTTGAAAGGTGTTTACAATTTTTACACACATGGAAAAATGTACTTTTTTTTTTCGTTCGTCGACGAGAAAAGTTGATGTACAAATGAAGAGTAGCCATGAAATTGCATGAAATTCGTTCGTCTTTGCACCGGGCGACGGGGGCCCATGGAAAATTGGTGCTTCACTTAAATATATATATTTATATATATATTTAAAAAAACACAGAAAAAATAAAAATAGTTATGGATATTGTGTGGCTCGTGCGCCTGCATCGATATCGCCTTTGTGGGTTCATCGCACCTTATCCGCCGCCCGTTCTTTATATCATAATCATTACTATTTACCCATCCTTAATTTCTGTTCTTTCTTTTTCGTTTTAATTTTAAATTCAAAATTTGTGTTCACCATTTCCTCTTTGTTTCCTTATTTTCAATTCTCGGCACGCCACCACATTCACGCGCGCATACTCGCACTCATTTTAAATTCTCTAAAACATGCACAATTCCATAACTGAATTGTCTTATGCCTTTCTTTGCGCCATGTTTTCGCAACTCGCCTCTATACTTGTCAACCAGTTTGTTACTTATTTTTGTTAATTCTTGTTTCATTCGTTTGCATCGTATTCGCTGTGTGACGCTTGTTTTCTTATTAACTCAACGCACAAGTACGCTTCACACTTTGCTACCCATTCATTCCCTCGCCCACGACTACATACACATAATGTAGCATCGATAAAGACATTCACGCAGTATCGGCACTGTAAATAAAGCAATATTTTCCTTCCTCGTTATTATAATTAATTTTTATTATTACTTGTTATCTCTTAAAGGTACCCTTAATTTAATGCTTGTTTGCAGATGGAGAATCAGAAGACAAGTAACGCCATTGTTTATGAAAGGAGGATTGATTAGACCCCTTTTGTTTCAATTATTTCTGTTTTACTTTTTTCTCCCTTCTTCTTGTAGTTTCTTTTGCTCTTTTTTAATTGTTATTATTTTATTTATTATTTTTCTAATAAACAAACTCTCACGCTTTGGCGAACAATTACTTGATAAACATTCACTTTGTAAGAATTATATAAAAAATGTAATTTGGAAACATAAAGAGAATAATATCGAATTTGCTATGTATTATGATTTAAAAATATTAATAATTACACAAATGAGAATATAAAAAAGAAAAAAAAATTGCACACTATGTATGAAAAATTAATGTTCACCGTACGAATCTATCAAAATATTTCATAAGGACGTAAAACTTGTTTGCAAACTCTAAAAATGCTGGTATATCTTATATTTGGTTACTTTACTCCACATCTGAAAAAATTTTGATCGTAATGAAGCGACAAAGTTAATGAGCGACATACGTAAAAGACCGTTTATTTCTTTCTTTGATAAATTGTCTAATCTAAAACTTGTTTAAGGCATCATACATCCTTGTTAGGGTTGCATAATAAACATCCATCCTTTATGCAATTCCAATGTCTATACTATAACGTATCTACAAAATAGGATATTTTTCGACAAGAAGCTAAATGTACGTATTGGAGTCTATCCTATTATCCAACCCTTTTTATACGTCTCTGTTTACCAAAAATCGTAGCCTGCGTACCTCAGATCGTAACATCAATCAACGTCCAAATTGATTGAATACAAAAAGTATGATAAAAGATCGATTATCGTGAGCCGAATAATCATGACTTTTCCACGATGCATTTGTTGACGGAAACAAGATGTTTAATCGAGGGACTGCTCATTATTTCAGTGAATGAATGATCCAAAGACTTCAAATTTGAAGCCACTTCAAAAAACTTCGATAGATTAGATAAATTATTTTATTTTTTGTTAAGATATTTCAAAGTATTTCAGGTATTCATTTCTTGAGGCTAAGGACTAATTATTTTAAAATATTTCAAGTATTTTAAGACTTCAAGTATTTCGAGACCTGGTGATCAGAAGATTTAATGAGCGAGCATTCCCTTGTATTCAACCGTCGTACCGACAATGTCCGTTCAACACTTTTGCCTCGTTTATTTAAACTGTGACAAGCGATCCAGAAAGCTCATAACATCTCGATCAACAAGCACACATTACATCAATTATATGCAACCCTAATTAAACGCGAAATGCAACGCCGAACGAACGAAGAGATTCGATGCAAATAACATCGAATATTGTTTTCGTTTGTCAATTTTACTTCTTCTTCTTTTCACTCGTTAATGACGAAGCAACGTATTATCGCTGGTGCTCGATGCCTTCGAAAACTTCATGTGCATACACACATAAATTTATATATTTATATAATATATAGTGTTCTTTCCCTTGCATTAAATTTAATTTAATTTTATTTAATTTGTTTGTTACTTAAGTCAGTTGCTCGAATCAAGAAACAGGTATTCCAGATAACCAGAATTTTCATATTTAGATATCACAGTGATATCATATGTGGTTCATATGTAGATTAAAATTTTCTTGTCGGCATGACATCACCACGATATTATATGTTGGTGTCACAGAGATTTCATTGCGATATCTTCGTTTCATTACATGAGGTATATTATTGTGATGCATAGACTTATAGAATATATACTTATAATTTCAATAACTTTTTGGTTTATATACATCATAATGATATCGTCGTGTAAAACCTTCAGGAAATCGCAGTAAAATCACCGTAATATTGTGGTCATATCTTTACATAATTGCTACATTTTATTACTGTGATATCACAATAAAATTCCTGTGACATCACCGCGTGATATCATGCTCAAGGGGAAATTTCGATCCACACGTAAACCGCATGTAGTACGCTTGGGATATGCGTGTGATGTCACGGCAATTTTACCGTGATATCATCGTGACAATTCTGGTTGTCTGGGACGTCCCTCATCTCAGAGCACCGGCACGCCGGACAAGTGTCATTTAATCGAGCCGAAGCCGCGATACGGTAAGTTTAGCACGCGAGTGTTCTCCGGGGAGCTGGCTACCAAAAACGAGCTATGTACATGCGAATCTGGACCACCTCGGTTTGCACCAAAGCGGCCCGGACGAATCGTGCCCTCGCTCTCTTCGACGCACTGCTCGCTTCGCGCGAGCCTCGCTTAATCTACAAACGAAGTGTGCGTATCTGTTGTCTTAAACACGTACTTTTAGAAATGTATAAAAGTTCTAAATCAAACAGTCTCGCGGAGTCCCTGTGTGGCTTGTCACGTGACAATCGCTGACTTACTATGATACAATCCCTCGATGATGTTTTGTAGTGTAACGTAGGAAGAAATGTATGTCTGAGTATTCATTTCATTCTTCAAAATTACAATTGAAACTACTTTTGCATCACAATACTTGAATGAAAGGATGCATTGTTTTATGTTCGAGTTGAAATCGAGGAAACAACAATTGTCAAGTCTTTAATGAATCATTGACTTGAAGATGAAAATTTTGCTTTGCTATTATTGTTACTTTATTAGAGCATTAATTCCTTTTATCTGTTATTATCATGTATTCATACTTCAGTATTTAAAATTCAACAAAACGTAAGTCACAAAATTACGCAGATTCTCAAGTACAATTTTACTCTTGTAATTATCCATGAACTTTTAACAGGGATTCCTTGCGGTTTTTTTTTTTTTTTTTTGTCGACGCATGACCCGTGGTATGAAATGCGCTTTTGCCGAGACGGATGTAGGAACGCGGCCAGAGAACACTGGCACTGAATAACATAGGCAGTGAGCAGTTCATACGTACGTACATATCTTATTTAAAAACCTATCTATAATCCTAGCTACACTAAGAAAAAATTTAATAAAAATTATCTGACTTTATTGAAACGTGTTTACAACTGTCTAGACCCTTTCAGAGATTGATTATTATAACATTTTTTTACTTTTCCGTGGATAAAAAAACTATATTTTCTGTGAACTTTTTTTTTTCAGTGCAAAACCGCAACTGGAATTTTACATACATGCGATTAATTATCAACAATTATCATTTTTCTTCAGAATATGACATATAGATTCCAGAAGAATAAAACTTAGAATTATTTTATAACTTGTGAATAAGCGTGATATTTAGAGGCAATTTTAAATTAAAAACTATTTTTTTCAACAAAATTCTATTATTTTATTATGAAAGTTGTTGAAAGATTCTTTTTTAAGATAAATTTCCCTGATAAATTAACATGAAATTTTACTTGTAATTTTGTCTCAGTGTAAGCAAGAAACTAGACCGACTGGAATCTACCTAAGATTATACATAACTTTTATTCAATTATTTAAATACAAAATAAATGCAGTCTTGAATCTACCTGATTTGGGATTCTACTTAAAATCTTACCTTGGATCCCAGGCAGATTTCCAGATCGACTTAGTAGATAGGATTTTAAACGGATTCCATTGTTAGATTATAGTATCAAATTAAACACAATGAGCGCTTGCTTGCGTGTGCACTTGTGTTTTATTTTGCTTTATTCGTTAAGGCTGCATCGAAAAAGTAGATGTCCAATGTAACACTTGTATGTAACAGTCTAGCTTGCATGAAAATTTTGTGCACAAGTGGAAGCTAACGGTTCAATGGAGATTCGCAAATGCGCACACCCGTTCAGTAGGGGTGAAAGCGAATGTTGGAATCATATGTGTAGAGATAACAAAAACGGTCATTGGATTCTACGTTTTGTCAGAACAGCGCTCGAGTACAAAGACAATTCAACCGGCGATTAGTTAACACGGGGAATGAAAAGTACACGACTAGCGTGGTGAAATTGAACTCAACAGTCAGTTAGACACGAATCAAATATTTATTGCAACATAAGTAGTAGAATTAAATTAAACATCAATTGCGATTCCACAAAAAAGGGTCGCGCCGATCAGCTCGCAGTTACAATTCATTATAAATAATAGTTTCTTCGTCATCATCATAATTGGGCCGGCCGTGTTCATTATTTTGCATATATATTTGTATATATATTATATAACATCTGTAAAAATGCAATATTCCTTTCCTATCGACAGAGTTCGGTATTGCCCAATAAACATAATCTAAATTATTGTCGCTTCAAACTAATTAATTTAAATGATTACGGCGACGCGCAACGTAGTGGTAGAAAAACCAACGCAAACTTGACGGAAATACATTACTCCAAAAATCACACACACAGTGTTTTTTGTGCGTCGTTTGTGGTTACGAATGACAACTCAGATGAACATTGAATATGACGATCGCACTACACACGCAAATGTAAAAATACTACGAGAATACAAAATATGATTAAATTTTTTTTTATTTCTTTCGTTTTTTTGTTTGTTTATTTTATTTTCATGTTTTTCCCTTTCTCTCCCGTCATTCCTAGGCTATGAAAATGTATAGAAAAATGAGCGTCAAATAGTTTATTTATTTATTTATTTTTTTTTTTTTTTCAAAGGAAGGACATGATTGCGGTAGAGTTTTGATTATTTCATATATGCTATAATCGTAGTGCTGTTAACCGTAATGCGTTTGTCATATTACAAATTACAATAATACTGAGAGGGCAATATTGATGATGTGAGGGCGCTATTTATTTAAACAGGTCGCAGGTTTATTCGTTTTGCCATGCACATTGTGTGAATTGCTTTTGAAACGACTAACGTTGGTGAATAGAAAATCACTTAACGACTACGAATGAGAAGGAGTAAAAAGAGAAAAATTAATTTAATAAAAAAATGGAATTTTTTTTCTCAGTGATGGCTGCATTTGCATGATTTGTTATTTTCATTTTCTATGATCGCATTTAAATACAAAAGACGCTTACATTTTAATTTGTCGTCGTTATTAATTGTAATCTTTGAAAAGTTTGAATATAAATTGCCCAAAACATGTTATTATATTGTCTTTATACTTGTTTAATATTATTTCGGTGACAGTCAAATGACGGGCCCTAAATTTGCGTATCAAGTATTTACTTGAACGAACAAACCTTACACATTACGTATCAATATTGCCATAGTGTAACAAAATTTAATACCTTGTGTTGAAAAAACGTATCATCCAAGATCATTCATTTATTCTCAAGGTACAGTATCAAGGACATTTTACAACATGGACGATTATTTAATTAAAAGTTTGACTCGTACATAAATTACGTGTCTCTCTATAACTTGTTTTGCTCAAAAATCGTTACATTGCGTTACTTTTGCGTCGTGGTGTCTAACTTAAAAATTATACTACACTCTTTATTATAAAATCGTTGAGAAACCCATTAATGCAATCGAAATGTTAAATGCAACTTCAAAGTACTGGCATGTACCCTTTAAAATATAGTCTTTAATTCTAGAGCAATCAAATATTCCACCTCAAGTCTTCAACTTGAACTTTTTATAATTCAACAGTGATGGGACCGAAGTGCTTCCTAGAGACATATAAAGAGTATGTCAGATCCCAGAAACGTAACTACAATTTTGATAACACTTTATTGTAATGATAGTCTTAAACTCTAACAATTCTTTTAACAAATAATAAAACTTGATTCGTTATATTTTTGTAGGACTCTTAAAGTTTACAACAAAATGCTTATATATCTATCAAACGAAAAAATACAACATCGCGAGAAATATGATCGGTAAGAACGCTTTGGAGCTTACTCGTTCGAAAATAATAAGAAAGGAACAGTAGTAAAGAAATATAAAAAGAAAATGAAATATCGAAATATCATAGCGAACGTGAATTCGTCATCGTCATGTAGAATCATGTTCCTAGCGTAAGTAATAAAGTTAATAAAAAACACTCACCAAATGATCGAAACATGCATTAATCGAAGGAAAGAAGTACAAGCTCAATTGAAAACCATTGTTACCGTACATTAAAAATACTCGATTTAATCTTGGATATGACACTTACATAACATAATATCTTATATGAAGTTATATGTATTACAATATATATGTTACATACGAGTGTTCTGCGGTAGAAACAGGAAGGTGAGTAGGTGGGTAGACATTAGGGTAGGTAGATAGGTATAGGTACACACGATGCAGACTAGATTGTCGGTCTTGCCGATCGACAGACCCACCAAGACCAAAGAGAAATATGAAGAATCAATTTCAAGGACTGAGCCACCAAACGATATTACGGAATGTTCTGTCGTTAGTTTTCTAACATGTCGAAAGTACCACGACAAAAACTGTAAATATTCTCCAAAATTACTGTATAAATGCCATTAAAAAAGTATATATATGAATCCTCCAAAATTGAGTACTTTATGATTCCCATTGATCCAAACAAGTGAAATCGATCGGGTGCCCTGCTAAGACTCTTTCATCTTTTTTCTTTCTTTTTTGTTTAATTATTCTTATTATTATTAATATTAATTATTATTATTGTATTTCGTACAAACGCTTCTGCTTTCTTCTTCGACTCCTTCGTCTCCTTTGTCACTCACAAAACGACTTGACGGTGTTATGATGATTGAATTTGAGTTACTGTTGTAATAGAAATAGAACTGATTGAACTAAATCATAGCAAACATTATAACCAATTCACGACGGCAGATTCAATAATTCAATGCTTATTATATCAATAAAAACTGATGTTTTCCAAGCGCTCTTTAAATAGCTTTCTTTCTCACTAAATTAACCATTAAATAATTATGCGAGCGCAAAATACAAAGACGAAGTGGACAGGATCGTTAGAGATACAGGTCTAACAAATAACGGCGGTTAAAGGAAGGAACTTAGCGGATATCAGTCGCAAAGTCAAATCCCTTAATTGCATTTATTAATCGCTTTCATGGCCGACGTTCTCTCAACGCTATCCTATGTTTCATTTGTTTCTTTTATATATATATTTATATATATTATATATATAACAATATTCATACGATGAATTGTGAATGAGTCACATGCAGAAGAAACTTTGAGTCATTTCTGGCACAAATTAAAAAAACACTTTGGCTTTTTGCATCTAACAAAGGACTGCAATACAAACACCATACTATTAAATGGCACTAGAATTGCTCTCACTCTTGTCTCTGACTATTTTCGACTGGAAAGCTTTTTAGTCCTGATTCTTCGAATTTCATCATTTACCTTACGTCTTTCGTATCTCATTCCTTTGCTTCAACAACTCTTGCTTGTTTTGTTGCGTTTACCTATTCATGCATTATTTGTAGTTTCATTTAGCTTGCTTCGTTTCCATCTTAAAATTGTAAAATTTTCTTAATTTTTGCTGTCACTTTTTCCTTGTCATCTCTTCTTGTTTTTAATTTTCTCTTCTCACCTCTTTTATACACGCTAATCTCGCAGACACAATTCGGCAACGGACACTTTATGGCACGGTACATCTGCTGATCCGTGCGCGTCGCAAGAAGACACGTGGAAAAAATTCGTATTACACTATTACAATGTTTCTTTGCTTTTGTCATTTAATCGAAAACTTTTTTCCTCCTCCGCCTCATCTTTGTTTAACCTTATCATTTGTATAATGCTTGTGTATGTGAATATGAAGTATTCGCATATAAATTAATTCGAGACGCAATGCGGCCAAGCTCGATCGACGAAGCTGTTGATCGCTCGAGAACAAGCTTCGGTTAACAATTGTCGATGAACGAACTTTAGTGATTGAAGAAACAACGATGATCGTGTCGCGGGAGGAAATGCGCGCTCACTGTTTGTCCGTTAGGTCCATAGGTTTTACCTCGTCATCGCTCAGAGAACCAGAGAGCTCCTCGGAGGACTCTGCTGCGTCCATCCTGAGCCGCTGCTCAGCCTCGGTTCTCCAGTTGCACACTCGTCCCTTCTCCCCATCGATTCCGTCACAATCCACGTGTTGCGTGATTTTTCCTACAAAGCCTTCGTCGGCGCGTCATCTTCAACTCCCGGCTTCGTTTCGTGGAACAATTTCAAACACCACTTTTGACTCAATGGTGTCATGACACACGACCTCTAAACCAGGTTGTATTCTTTTAAATTCGATTGCAGGATTGTATCCTTAACGGCCGCGAACACGAATCGAATGTTTTCCGTGTCTGCCAACAAAAATTCATGATTTCATTAGAAATTATACATATTGGTAACTCGTTGAAGGAATAGAAGACTTTGCTTTGATAATTACTCATTAAAAATAATTGAATAAACAATAACTTTTTATTCAATAACTTTTTACATTATTATTATTATTATTATTATTTGATTTTGTAAATTAAAGATCTAAAGTTTTTCATTTGCACAAAATAAAACACTCTACAATTATTAACTTCTAAGGTCTGTCTTAATCTATGAGTATATTATAATTGTTTAAGTATGTGTTTAGAAATATTTTAAGAGTTACATTTCAAATGAATTTATGGGATCAAATGATATTATTTGCTGGTACAGACTGAATAGATTTTTTGATCATACGAAAAGATAGACCTTTATTTTGACTGGCTTCAAATTCGATGCTACTTGACACTCTTTATTCCTCACTTAAGGTGAAACAACCTTTTGAACTTCTGTAATTAACAAATGAGTTTAAACTTTGTTTTTGGGTCTCTTTGTCAAGCAGGCGAACAGTAATTAATAAACAAGAACAATGTAATTAAAATGTAACCATTGTTGAAACTTGTTATTACACAATGGTCTCTTTCATGGGTTACGCTTACATGTCATTTTTCTTCAAATAATAGTATATTACTTTACATGTGAGGAAATGTAGAGGCTATTTCACCGAGTGAGAGTGACAGCACGAGCGTAAGCGAGTGCTGTCATGCTCACGAGTGAGATAGCCTCTACTTTTCCCACTTG
>JABFOV010001050.1:0-28555 GCA_022817685.1 Aradophagus sp. ZL-2020
GAATAGCACTATTCCAGCAAATATATTAATGTTTGCAAAGTAAAATTTGGAAGAACATCAGGTTATAAACAAATAAATTTTGTATAAACTTTCATTTTATTAACAACAATTTTTATAATTAATTTAATTTATTATTAATTTAATTTAATTATTATATTAAAAATAAAATTGTTATTTGTATTCACCCTTGAATCTATTTTGTATCAATTCTGTTGAATGAGTCGCAAACGCTTGTGACCAAAATTCAATTTATCAAGCGATAGCAATCTAGCTTAAAAGCTTCAATTAACAGACTACTATTTTATAAAAAATTAATAATCCCATTGTGTAATTACTTCATGTTACTCCAGTAATATCAATTTTATTGTCAAATGAACAATATTGACAAATAATACTTAAAATTTTGACGTTTACAATACATTACATTAAAACAAATGTTAAAAAGATTTTACAATAAATTCAAATTTCAGTCAAATTTGAATATAAAATAATTTTCAAAAATGTTAAGTAAAAATGTTATAACTATAATTTTAATATAATTTTAAAGTGAAGAGATTTAATGCTCATAAAAAATATGCATTATCTCGTATGTATCAGTGAAAGTATTAATTTTATGTTTTTCTATTTTATTCCAAAACAGAAAAGACGAGTGGGAATGGTATATCTGTCAGGCTCTTGGGGTATGGGAGAAGTCGAAACACAGTGCCGTAGCGCCAGTTCGTCTCCGGTCGCTTCTTCCTTTCTACAGGATAATGCTGAAGAAGTCGCACTCCATCCTCTCAATAATCAGGTAATTAGATGACATTGATATGATTCAACTATTTTAGGCAAATTGCTGTAAAAGGATGAAAACATTGCAATGGAGATGTCAACATTTTCAGCATGACAAGCTTTTAGTATGTATTTTAAAAATTCAAACATACGAAATGAGATAAAATGTTAGCAAATGAAAAAAGAAAAACACTGAAGACTATTAAGTAATGTATAATTGGAAGTATTGTTTTCGTTTATGTAATATTTTTTTTGTCACAGGTGAACATAAACTGCGTTATTATTGCCTATTGTAGGGAGAGAAAACCAATTTTTACTCCCTAGAGAGATACATACTCCCTAGGGTCAAAAATGTGTTTCTCTTCCTTTAAATTAGCGAATACAAGCACAGGTCACTTTCACTTACGACAAAAAATAACCTATGTAACATGGGACAAGCGAATATTCCACGGGTGAAGAAACCACCACTCAACTACATCCCGAACTGCCGAAGGCAGCCCAAGGTTTTGTTTTTCATGGCTGTTTCACCCTGGGAATAATCGCTTGCCTCTCTCCCTTGTTGCATAATTTACTATTTATTGTATTTCAGATAAATTGATGAAAGTTTGCATAAGTTTCATGTTTTCTTAACTTCTTACATAAAAGTTAATTATTACAATCTCATTACGTCTTCCTTAATTTCATTATCATAGAATTATAGACAATTTTAATCTAATTGAATTTAACAAATTTGAAAACATTCTTTAATTATTTGCATTCAAAATAATATTCTATTTCATTAAAATAACGTTTCTTCATTCTCTACTACAAAAGAACTATAGAGTGATATTCAATCTGATCTGCAAATTAATAATAAATGCATATTTATTAATGGTATTTACCTTTTCGAATTTGTCATGTAATTAACATTTACAATAATTAATTTTTAAGTACATTTATCATTATAAATCATCAATATTTTTGTGGCTTGACAAAATATTCATGACGCATTTAATTGATTGATTATTAATTCCATTGTATTATATCAGTGTATGAACATAAGTAACAAGTAAAAGTGATGTACAAAAATTTAAAGTCTCAAAGCGTATCAATACAAAGCTTTTTTATCAAAATATTGTATTTAAATAGTGTAAAATTTTTACTCGAAGTTTTGTAAAAAGTTTGTTTTATGAACTATGAATATCTTTTTACACAATGATATGATATATTTATATACAATTGAGTCGTAGATAATGATGAATACATACTGTGATATGTTGTACTGGCAAAAGAAAATGATTGAGTCATATCGAGCGGATGTGATTTTTAAAGTGATAGTATTTTGATCACCTAATAAGATGCCAAAGTGTTACTGTCGTGTAATTAATGCAATTATAGTTTACAGCTTCCTAACTAGTTTCATTTGACAAAAGTAATTACGTTTCTCATATCAAAGCAAAGTATCATGCAATAACTTGATTGATTTTAAAATTAAAAATGTGCACGAGTATTGGTGTAAGTTAAATTGCATTAATATCAACGTATGTTGTCACAGCGTTTTGACATCTCAATTATTGATCGCTTCCTTGACACGTGTATTGTAAGTCCATTTTGTAATTCAACATCAGCAAAATTGTATTACACTTATGTAATCAGGAACCAAAATGTACTTATGAAAGAAAAATAAATGCATATTGAAACAATAATACTCATATTTTTTAAAATGCTTTGATTTCTGCCAGTCTTGAGCACAATACAAATACATTTGTATGATTAAAAAAGCGAAATATTTTTGCATCACAAATTAAATGCAACAGCATACGAACTAGAAGTGCGCACAAGTCTCACGTTTTTGACCTGGCGTTGGAAAAAGTGAAGAAAAAAATCCATACAATATTATCCCAAGTCGAGGAAAGTTTTATGAATCATCTTTTTGCGCGTGAAGAGCCGCTTTTGTTACAGCGAAACAAAGTCTCGCTTTGTCTGCATACACATTGGGAATTGAAACTACGCCTCGCAGCTTTTTGCTTGTCACTTCATCTACAGAATATCCTTCAATTTTGAATATCCATGATGCAATTAATAACGGATCACATGTTCGCAGAATGCACATCGCTAGATCGTTTTTTTACTGGAAGTACCATCTACTAATAAAAGATTCGCTTTAAGTCGCGTTGAGGTGATTCTTCAGCGCCACTCTGTTAAGAAAAGCTTATATTTGACGTTCAACTTATGATTACATTCTATCATCGTGAATAAATCAATAAAATCTTGATGAATGAAATATTCACATGATACGCTTTATTTTCCAAATGAAGCTTTTATTTTCGTTCAATAAAGTCGTGGCTTTTGTAAAGAGTTACATTGAAGAGTCACTTTAACAGTCATCTTTCCAATGGTATTGTGGCGCTCCCATAGTAATTTGGAAAAGAAAATTTTAAACAATATAATATGCAGAAAGTATTCTGTGCTTTTTAATTACAATTAAATTTACCAATTTGATTTTTGATATATTAATTTTTATAATTTTCATGTGAAAACAAAAGAAACTTTTTGCATATCTAAAAACAAATCATCTTCATTTTTATATTATAAACAATCCAAATATTTACAATAAAAAAAAAAACGTAGATTTATTTAAAAAAAGGCTTTATTGTAGCCGATTGCTATAAAGTAAAGAAATGAAAGCAAATCTAATTTAATCTGTTTTAATATCAGGTCGGTGGACATACTCGATTATTGCTCCTCAACCCGAATACAATTTGCAAGCCATTGAACTGCAGAGAGCTTGACTTCTACAAAAACATTCCACAAGAAATACAAACGTTTGTCCCCAAATTTAAAGGTAAGCCAACGTTCCAAGATAGTGTAAATTATGGTCAAGGTACAAACCGAGCTCCACCGAATCTCGTGGAATCGGACGTTTAATTCCTTATTTGACTTATCGTTATTGTTAATCGACTCTTTTGTTTTCATTACTCATTCATATCACATCCACAGTCTGCCCTGTTCATCCTGCCTTTGCACTCCACGATCATTTCAATAACACCATTGTTTGAGAAAAATGGCCTATCCAAAATAACTAATTCGTTTATATAATTAGGACTATTTAGAAATTAAATTTAATTGTCGAAAAACAAATTAAATTATTAATGCCACATAAAAGACATAAAAAAGTCTAAAATAAATTTATTTTATTATACGAATGTCGATGGTTCTTACGAAAGCTGACAATGTTCAAATTTATAGGTGAAGGTTGGCTTCTTTCAGATGCCTAGGTAAAAACTAGTGCTTTCTTAATCCACAAAATTGAATGCGACTAATCTTTACCTATAAATTTGAAAAAAATGTGTTTTTTTCGTAAGAGCCGTTATTTAGGTTTATAATAAAAAGAAATATCTTATTTTGAGACATTTTTGTGTAAGATGTTAAATGTGTTACCTCATAATTGGAAACACTTTGTCTTAGACACTAGAAATGTTTTAAAATAAAATACTTTTTTTAAAACATAAGATGCGTAAATATTTTTTTTACTTAAAATTGAATGAATTTGTATTAATGATTGACAAGTATAATCCAACAATCTAGTTATAATTAAAAATAGAATTTACAAATGATCTATATCTATACAGTGAACTATCTATAATCATATTTAGAAGTTTCACCTAAATATTGATCAGGCTCTAATTCTTTGTTTTTGACAGTTATTATTAACTTGTCAAAACTTGTTATTAACTAAGTACGTGTTTTATAAGTTTACAAATGAGGCACGGAATTTTTTAAGTTAATTAATTATATTTTATCTTAACATTACTTTGTATTTATAATTTACTTAAACACAGCACCGCGAATATATTATTTGGTTATTTCGACTATAATTTAGTTATTTAAACTAGGTGTTTTTCTGAATGCACGTCGATTTTCTTGTTCCCGTGTCAATGGCTTCGTCATTCCCGTCTGAGTAGTTTAATTAAAATTTACGCATTCCATTTAAATAGCGTTTGTTATTCTTGCGTTATCTGCCAATATTTGCCATTATACAATGCATTATCAGGAACAACAAAATTGAATTACACGTGCCGGCTGGTCGCTCTCTTTCTCTTTTCTTTACTTTATCTTTCACTTTGTTTTTCTTTTACACACATCGTGCCTCGTTTCAAGTTGGCCCTCTTTATTTTACTTTCTTTTTCTTGTATAATCTATGTATTTTGTGTACACGCACATGCGGTTAGTTGCAAATTCCTTATCATTGACAAAAATTTTATACATATATTAATTATATGCATATAATGGGTGTCGAGAAAATTTCGATTTTACTTATTTAGGTTCTAAAATTAAAGTTTTTCTTTTACGAAGAATCGTAATTATCCGACTTCAAAAGAAAATAAAAACAATAATTTTGAAATTCGTCTAGTGAAATCAATTTCTTTATACACTGTTGTGTATACATATAAACTACAAAGTGTACTACCGTAATTTTGTAATCATTATCAATATTGTCGTAAAGTGAGTCGTTTTTTCGCAGGTGTTACATGAATTTCTTTTTCTCCGTCGAGAAAATGCATTTCGCGTTCGATCGGCCCGCATAGCCAATCGATAATTCGAGTTGGCCTTTTTGCACTGCCGGGGTCAATTGCGGCGATCTCGTTTTATCGCGTAGGGACAATGGCTGTTCACCCACGTGTGAACGATGCCACAGTTCTTTTGACTGCCGCGTGTTTTTACTCACCGCGATCACAACGAATGCATTATTAAGTGGAGGAACGAGTATCAAGATGCGATTCATTGATACCTTTTAAATTCAATTTAGCTTTCGCTGCGCCAGTTTGGCATCGTTAAGAAAACAGTTTGGGAATAGTTTCGCTGTAAATTTTCCAGTTTTCCATAAAGTCGTGACCCTGACACTTTACTTCAAAATCAGACTAATTTTATATTTTGAAATTTCACTTTTAAAGAAAATCATAGAAATATGTACATTAAAGTGAAATTTAATTATGAAGTAAGTTTACTTTACTAAAAAAGTCTTTGAGTTCAAATTCACTGACATTGATCATTGAAAACTTCCTTAAACAGTTGGATAGGAACAATAATAAATAAAATTTTGATTTAATTCAAGAATTAAATCCGTAACTTATAGTTCATAACTTATCTGTTGCAAAAATTATGAACCGTGTGATATTTTTATTATGAATTTCTGTGATTTTTCAAAAAGGGAATATGTAATCTAGGGGAATCGACTGTTTTCTTAACGAACCGACCATGGTGATATTTTTTTGTTATGAAACAACCATGCTTAGTAGGGTGATTTTTTATTAATATTCTATTAATTATTATTATGTGAAAAAAAATCACATTTCTATACAGAAAAATATTAAAATTTTACTACATTTATAAATTTAGAATATGATATAAGATATACAAATTGTTTTCAGTGGCTTACTAAAGAATGTGAGATATAAGATAGGTAGCATTTTATTTGATTGTTACAAGGTCGGCAAAATTGCAATATGACGCACTTTTGTATAAGATAATAATAATTTTTTTAAAGTTTTCAGTTGAAGAACTTTAACTTGTGTACGATAACTTTTTGTATATAAATGTATACAAGTGGCGAGATTGCTTCTATCCAAAAATAAAAATGAAATTCTAGGATTATCATAAAAAAATATTGATGATTCAGCGAAAAAAGTTACAATTATGATAAAGACATGTCTTTGAAATCGTTAATCACATTATAGTGAATTTTAAACATTTACTATATTAAAATAAAGCATTAGTAAATGCAGGTTTTTTGGTACAAATCAAATGTCATCAGATATTGTAAAAATCACACAGTATTCCATCATGATAAACAATCAACATTAGTCATCATGATTTTTGATAACAATAATATTCCACAATTAATTGCGCAGTTCAAGTGTAAGCATTCAACAATTTTGTTTATTGAGAACTGTTTAAAAAAATTATTAAAAAGTGTACAAGAAAATTGAAATCACCCATCAAAATCTTTCTTTGCTTACAGTTATGAATTGTATTATACAACAAAGTAACGCAAAATTTGTAAACAATCATTTTTCATCCTATTGATTGAATTAAATTCCAATTAACAAATCACCCTATAATAAGCATGACATTGGAATCTTAAACAGCATTGATTGAAAGAAATTATCCGCACATTAAAAAGATTGTGAACTTGTGAAAGTATATACTAAAAATAAATGCGATTTAGCATTTTAATTTTATTTTAAATGAAATTCAAAATCAATGTAATAATTCAAAAAATGACAAACCCACTTTATATTATTCAAAGTATGGTACTTTTTATCATACATTAATAGATTTTTTTTTTTTTTTAAGATACATTAAATGCAACAAAAAATGCAAACCACTCGGAAACCTATTTCGATCAACACGCGGCTGATGATTCGACGAAATCAAAGCCATACCAGAGCCTAAATAGATTTCCATATGGGATGGTTTGAATTCTTACTACAAATCCCAACTGGGTTCCTACGTAGGTCTTATTTCTACATAGAATCCTACATGGATTTGTCGTCAAATTATTTGTCCGAAATATTTTTAATCTAAAAATCCGTTATCTATAAACCACAGAAAATTTACTATCTCTTTCTTTGTCGTTCAAACGACATCCGTTTACTCTTCGCGTCTTTTGACGAGGAGTAAAGAAAAAGTTAAACATTATTTTTAAATTTTCTGTTATATAAATAATTGAATTAAGGAGAACATTACGTCAGTTTAGTCAAGACAAACTCTGCCGATAAACTTTGCCGCAATTTCAATGTTCACGACTGACAAATGCTGCTTATTTGAAAAGTGAATGAACCGTCACCGTGACTCGTTCGGAGCACTTTACCAAGTACACAGGCGTTGATCAGTTGCAATTTTGCGGCAAAATTAATTGAACGAGTTTACGTTATTTAGTTCAGGACGCTTCTGTCTTTCATTATCGTTCCCTCTTTGCTCGTTGGAAGGTAGGAACAATCAAGTCTCATGCCGATCCTATGACGATCATTGGAAACCATGATTCTTCGCATCGAAAACAATGCCGCGTGTTTTCGTCGGCCTGCTGAATGGTTCGCGAGCTTTGTTAATCGACGAACCATTTGGTTGGCTCGATAGAAAACAAACTTCTCAGCTCAAGTTATTTTCGACTAAAAATTGCAATACTGGAATCAAAATTGTTAAATAAAACAATAATTTATATAAAAAAAATTCTAATTTCTTTTAAAATCGCATCATATAGGTATTGAATCAATAAAAAGCCGATAATACCGGAAAATATTTAGCAGTATCCCAGTATTCGTTATTTTGGAAACCTGGTATTGTAATCTGTATTTTCAGTTCTCATTTTGTAGACTGGTTTTTATCTTCAGTGAAAATCAAAGTCTCTAGAAAACTGGTGCTGAAATCATAACAAAAAAATTCTTATAGAATATGAAGGAATTTGACCATCGAACCTACATAGTAGTTTAAATAAAATTTAAAGTAAGAGCCCAAAGATTTTAGAAACTTATTTTTGTTCTTATGTGGCTGAAAATTCAATAAAATTTGAACCACTGGGAACTTGAATAGATTCCTAAATGGTCCAGGTTCCTACCTATAATCCCATTTACACTTCTTGTAGGAATTGAAGCGCTATAAAATACCTACATGTGTCTATACATACGGATTTTTTTATTAAGAAAATTACTTGCGTGGCAGCTTCTCGTGGCAAAAAATATCATACGCAATTTGGGCGCGAGCGCCCAAGTTACGTAGTATACCATTGCTTGTGAAAAGTTGCTTATCAGTGGCGCATTTTTTTCGACAAAAAGATACACGGAAAGAAAAACTAAAGTATTGTCTGCTGAAGGTCGCCGAAGGGATAAGTCGTAAAGCAGGAAACTATTGTTCCCTCAGCATTAACAGATAATCCATTAAGTCTGACTGATTTTCGGTTAAAGTTGTATGATTGTCTGGTAATTTCCAAGGTAAAGCCAGTTACCGAATGCTTGCCGGGTTATCCCTTAAACCTTTGACCGACAATTAGTAATGTTTTGTTTCCGTGTAACGTTTCATATGATTGCACAAGGATCGACAATTTGCAAGGTTTGCGAAATTAAGACGGTGAAAGTCATTTGCCGAAACAATTCAAAAGGTTCGACAACGTTTTGGAAAACCTTCATGTTAGAATTTCGAACGGTAGATCAATTTCCAAATTTCAAATTACAATTAATTTCAATCTTAAACGTTGAAAGGTGCTGATACTTATTTGAATTCCATTTTTCAATCTTTTTTCTTTCATTATTATAAACAATTATTATTTTCTCAGTCGAAGCAACTGGCACTCAATATTGAATCAATATTGAAGGACTAATATTTTATGTACAACACTTAATATTTTATATACAATTTGGAAATAAAGATACATTTTAGAAAATTTTAATTCAATTTTGTTGATTAATGTTTTGAATTGAAAAAGAGGGAAGGAGTATTGAAAAATTCTAATTTGAATGTTGACATTTTCAAAAAGTTTCCAACCGGAGCTAAACTGGTTTGGCAAATAACATTTACCAATAACGTTTACCTCTAGAGAGTTATGATCATAGTATGAAAGATGAATGCATCGAATCGCAACGTAATGACTGTGTCTAGCAAAAAACGTTTTCTTTTAAGTCTCCCCAGAGCCGATAGTCACAAGGATTCGTGTCTGGGAATCAAGGCATGGCCTGCTCGCAGACCCACTAGTGCTCTGAACACATTCCATTTGCTTCTCCTTGGCCAATGCTCGGGGTTTGTATTTTGTTGCTGATCACCAATATATTCCACCGTTGAGATAATAGTTCTCCGAAAATCAGAATTGTTCTCAACGTAAACGAGTGTCATGCAAATATAGAAAATAAAGAAGAAAAGAAAAAAAGATGACGCACTGTTCATTTCAAAATATGACTTATTCAATGTATTATATTTCAATCACAAAAAGTCATTCATTTTTCATGTGCTAGGTTCACGTAATCCGTTATTTTGTTTTATTTATTTATTTATTTATTTTTTATTTATTTGTTTGTACAACGTTCAAAATCGCAAATCCTTTTATTTTTCAGTTGCGAGTTAATTTACTCTTCTCTTTTTTTTATAACATTGTTAAATTGCCATTATCGTTTAGATGTATCTTACCTAATTTATATAATTTTTTAAGAAAGTGAGAACAATTCTTGCTCAAGGTGAAATCCAAAATGAAACACTGATTAGCATTTATCTAAAGCAATAAAGAATGATTATTCATGTTAACGACTGGAGAACAATTTTGGGCGCGTTGCCAGCATTGTGCAACGCTACCTTCCGGTCAAAGAGTTTACGTTATTTTTATTATATTTATTTTTTTTTTTTTTTTTATATAACGTTCAAATCTGACAAGTTGTTCTCCGGTAATTGTCAGTAACTAATGTTCAAACAAATAAACTCAGTTCGAGCATTTTTTTTTTTTTTTTTTTTTTGCAACGCTTGATATTTGCGAAGCCGTACACAATGTTAACAATTACATCTTTAAAGCTGGTATTTATTTGCTGATAAAGATATAAGGAAACGTATATTGTAATCACGTTAACAACCGATTCTAGGCGTATGAGATTGTTCTTTATTTTCCTTTTTTTTCCTTCTTTTTCTACATCGATCAGAAATGATTACATAATAAAAGTACAACGCAATCGCGATTAATCTGTCTTTAAATAAAAATAATAACGACTGTAACTTTAGCGACGGTCAAACTAATCCCGTACTTCACCACCTTGGTACGTGTTTCAGGTGTTATGCAGGCGTCGAGCAGTGGTGGCAGTAAACTTGAAAAACGTTACAGTCCCAGTTTTAGGGATCAGGAAACGCGCTCGACGAAAAGCACGACGAAAAGAAAACGTGACGATGTACTTAGGTAAGAGACTTATTTGCCAACCACTTAACATTTTAAATAATCTGTTAATATCAAGCGGTAGTTATTTATCAAAATTTTTTGCTTTTTTGTTACAGAATGAAAATACACCGAAAGAACAGTTCCTTCGACGTTCTCAAGTCTGGACATTTGGATATAACGTCGAATAAACAATGTATCCTTTTTTTCTGAAATAAATTTAAATTACATTTGATGAAAGTTAATTTAATATTGAAAAACAATTAAATTTTTTTTGTGTCAAACTTTTCCAACGCGACCAATCAATATGTTTGATTAGTTTTGCAAAATGTATAATAATAATTTCAAAAAATGTTCCTTAACGCTGGTGTTTAGATTTTTTATTACTGGAAAACATAACATTCCAGTACACACATCCATGTATACTAGATTTAAAAATGGGAACCCGACAACACGGGGATGACGCATCTGCCGAGAAACGTAGTAAACAAATTGCTAAATGCGCGGCAAGTACGTCCGCTTCTTTAGGTGTTCGATTATGTGGGATGCAGGTAAATAACATCACATAAAACAATTGTATGAATATATGTAACAGTCAAGCAACACGATTTGTCTCATTTCAATTTATTATTTGCAAAAAGTACATTTGTTACCAATTCATTGTAAGCAATACCTAATATACCATCTATTTTAAGGTATACCAAGCAGACACGGATTATTACGTCAAGCGAGACAAGTATTGGGGAAGAGAGTTAAATGAAGAAGGCTTCAAAGCAGCGTTACATCGGTTCTTTCATAACGGATTTTGTTTGCGAACTTCCGTCATACAACGAGTGATCGCTCGTTTAGATCAATTGCGACGGGCGATAGAACAACAAAGTAGTTACAGATTTTATTCGTGGTAAGTGGTTTTTAATTCCTATCTCCAGTTAAATCAGGCTCGCTAATGAATCAATATTTTTCTCTTTCTTTTCACTCGGATATTTAATTATTATTATATGTTTTCAGTTCATTACTAATAGTTTACGAAGGATATCAGATGGACGACTACTCGCCGTCGCGACACGTATCAAATTTACGGGTATCCGAAGAGTCGAACGACGTAAATTTTGCAGAGAATTTAGCACACGGCTCGGATACGTGTTACGACGCCGACACATCGAATAATTCAGTGGATTATAATATGTCTGCGCATGAGGAGGTGAACCAAGCGACGCTGCACCGCGGCTTCGGCGAGGCTGCAGCGCGAGGCGCCAAGAACGAAGTGGGCTTCTATCCAATCAGCGAAGACACAGTATTCATGGATCCACTTGCCGACCGATTGAGCTTGGAGCCCACGCAGTACGACAAGTGGTTGTTGTACAGCGGTAACAGTAGCAGCAGCAGCGGCGATGAGTACTGCTGCGGTGAGATAGAGGTCGCGGACAGCGAGGATACCAGCTCGGATTTTGATATGCGCTCCGAATGTGGCGCAGTCAAACGCAACAGACATTCATCGCCAAGTCATCATCACCACCACCGTCACCATCGAGTACATTTATACAATGACGAGCCAGATGATAACATCGACGAGGACGACGAGTGCGCAAGCGTGACCAAGAGGCTACGAGTCAAAGACGGCGAGCCTCGCCCCAGCGACTCAGTTGACGACGATGCCAACGTCGACGTGCGCATGATCGACTTTGCGCATACGAGCTTTGGACCAACCAGTAAAGCGGTGGCGTCTGACAATGGCGGTAGCGCCACCACTGTTCACCAAGGCCCGGATTTCGGTTTCATCACTGGCCTGGATAGTCTTAAGCGACTGTTACTTGAAATTCTCACCGAGGGCTAACGGATGGAAACTGGGTCGACGCTGGTAGTCGACGTAAGTAACATGATCATACGACGGTCCTGCGACCATCTAAATGCGAGTGCTTGTATAGCGAGTATACGCTGAATGCGTAAATCGCGCTCTGCGTGTCGCTGGGCAATGGTACCATAGTCCGCACTTTTTCTATCGGAAGTAGGAGTCGCGGACGACGACCGCGATCCACCCGCTAGTTCGTGATCGATATGTGATAGCATTGTGAAACGTGAGGTAGTCTTTCGTTGTGATTCGTAGTCGTTGATTTTCGTCTCTTCCAAATTTTGTTATTTTGATAGCGTGATTTGAAATTGGAATGAAATTAAGGGTAGCAAGTTTTCAACAGAGGTGGTTGTGTTCACTGAAGTAATTATTTAAAGCGTAACGTGAAAGCGTTAGTAGCTCGTAATTTCTAACGTTTTGCTAATATAGTCAGTGATTATCAAACTTTAATGTTCGAAATGAAAAGGAGCAATTGGTTTGTTGCGAAAGAAAGTTTTTGTGATTTTTTGTTATTCTTTTAACCAACGCTGCCTGTCTGTAAATTAATATTTATCGTTGGATTGTAATTACTCTATATAATTTACTGGTTACTAGACCAATATCTTATTTTGATCTAATAACCAAAATAATTTATTTTAGAGTTTTAAGAATTTAAAATGAAGGTTTTTAAGGCTGAAACTTTTTTATTACTGTGTTATCAACAACTATATCGTCGTGTTTAACGAAAAATGGCACGTTTAGAAATTAGGCCATGTATTTTCCCATAAGCATATTTGAAACGCGCCACTCTTCGTTAGACACATCGATATGGTGATAAACGACGCTTAATAGCACCCAACATTCTCATTCACTCCATCGAGCTCTTCAAAAACACCAGTTACTGGCATGATACTGGTGCTGTAATTCATAATGTTAACGACATCGCTTACCATAATTGTTAAACAAAAACGGATACAACTATACATTGCTATGCTCGGTTATTTAACAAATAGTAGGAAAAAAAAATAGGCAGTGTAAAGTAATTTTTATGCCAGTTTAATCCTTTAAGGAGGTTGAAACATTGCAACCTTTATTTAGATTAAAAATTACAATATTTTTAAGCTGTTGCAATATTGCAATATCCGTCCTTACAGGATTAAAATTAGGTAAAAGAAAAGTCAACCTTCTACCCACTTTTAAACCGGGTCTTTTGAAACAATATCGACTTTGGCGTCTTATTTGTTTCAAATCAAATCTAAAATATATTGTTCTAATTTGAATAATTTTTAAATACAGAAGTTTTTATATTGTACAATAATATTTTAAATGAAAAACATTTACATAAATGTAAAAGTTAATTTAACAGCGCTTGTCATGTTTATATATTAGTACCTAATAATATTTCCTAATTTCGAAATAGGCCCTTTTCCCTTTGGGGCGATGAACTAAATTTAAAGTCAACGTATATTCAATTACTACTTAACATTTACACATTTTTTTCCTTATTTGTGCAATTAATTGATAATTAATTGATTTTTTAAAAATATATTTTAGATTTGATACTCACATGCAGAAGAAAGAATAATAAAAGGAAAGAACAAATACATAATGTTTAAAGTAACAGATATGAAATTTTACATAAATTATATTACACCGCATACAACATAAAACAGTACAGTATTCAAATACAAAAATATCATACTTGCCCTGTTGGAAAAAAAAGAACAACATTTTAACGGCCCATTACTAGGGATCGCCACCTTTCGAGAGACGGACTTATTTGTAAGCATACAAATTAAAGAGATAAACTTGATGGACTATTAAAGTGTTAAAATAAACAAATTTATATATTTTTGTATCAATTAAACAATATGTGATATATTACAATAAATGCTTATTAATTAAAACATATTTCTTTTACCGCTGTAAACACAGTATCCTCCATAACAGTGTTAATTGATGAATCAATAAACAAATTACTTTATTTAAATAATGAAACTTGAATTTTCCTTTAACAAAAATAATAAAAAGAAAAAAATGAAATTTTCATTGATAAGAAATGGAATGTCACATTTGAGTTCAATGCTTGTTGGCCTACAATGTACATATAATATATAACATTTTGTTTAATTATACAGTAGTTGACATTTTTTAATGTATTAATTCAATTTTTTCATTGTATTTTATATTATAATTCCCCTCTGTAGTATACAATATAAAAATTAAAATTTCTATGTTTATAAGACAGTTCTGTTATTTTATAAAATTTTATATGTAGTATTTATTTATTTATTATTGTTGATCTACTTGATTTTAAAACTGGGCTTGATTATACAAGGATTTCATACAAAAATATACAAGAATTCATATTGATCCGTCATATTTTAACGTTACATGATTTATTGAAAGATGTTCATTAATGAAGAAAAATTACTTACAAATATGTAAATAAATTTTTTTCAACAGGGTAATAAGAAATGTTGCTTTTATTAACGCTTAAATATTTATTATATTAAGAGATATTAAGAGATAAAAGCAAACAATAAAATTTACTTTTTAATTGTAATAACTACCAAAACTTCGATGTACATGTTCGACCGTATAGTAAGCCTGAAATATATCTATTTTAATGAAGTAAATAAATTTTGTATATCATATGTAAAAAAAATGAAATATTATTCCGAGTGTATGCAAAAATCTTAATAGGATAATTTTTTTTTTTATATTGTATAAAATTATTATTTATTTTATTTTATTAAAAAAGGTATAAAATTAAATAATTGATTATTTAAAGTTTAAACCTGAAGTTTAATTTCTTTTTCAAATAAAAACTTATTGATTTTTTTTTTATTATTTTTAAAATACAGATGGGTGTAAGAGATAATAAGATTTTATTAATAATTTTCAAGAAAACTTTAAAACAAACTTGCAAATTGTAATGTACATAAACATAAACAGGTCATTCCGTTATATCGTTTCATTAATTAAATATAAAAAGATTACTAATGGAAATTGCGGAAACTAATAAAAAAAATAGAATTTCAAAAAGAAATTGACAAGAACAAAATAATGTTATAACTCTACATTATTATCATAATTAAATGAATATTTTTCAAAGCTAACTGATAATTTTAGTAGCTCATTAAATTTGTTTGTACAAAGTAAAATAATGAAAGGACAGTCATTTTTTATGTACAATAAAAAAAGTTTAAACGAGAACATACAAATTTATTGAAACACCATTACAAAAGAATCAATAAATATATTATACGCAATTAAAATGCTGACTACAGACAATTTTAATTTTAATTATTTAATCAATGACTTATTTTATTAAAACAAATTTTAATGAACTACTAAGAGTCGATTTTACTTACTGTTACAGAAAGTGCATACATATATGCTCATAATATCTCTATCATTAATAATAAAATAAAAATGTTCTTTTTACTCGAACAACTAAATCGAATTATATAAACAATTTTACTTAGTAACTAGCACACTCGAACGTAAACGATATAAATATATATTTCTACTTATTATAATACAAATAAATATTAACTAAAGATAAAATTAAGACGTAAAATTAGAAATATATTTTTAGATACGTGTTTAGAAAAACTTATGTTAAAAATATCTTGTACACAGAAATAATTTGTACGCGACTTGGGTGGAAAATTGACAATTGTAGACAAATTTAAAATTTAACTCTAAAGCGAAGCGACTGTAAGATTGAATTTGAACTCAACTTTTCACGTAAATGTAATTATAAAATAATAACAAAATTATGTTAATTTAATAATTAAATATATAAGTAGATACAAAAATAAATAATAAAATAAACTTATACAAAAGTTGGGTTCAAATTCAATTTTTCTTTTGTATTTTGTCATAGTATTTCTCGCTCGAAAATTTTTAATCGAAAAATCTGGTTTTAAACCTAGCAACCTGGAAGAGTGAGGAAGTCGTTTTTGTTGTCATACTATTATACACTTGTCTTTTAAAATCTTTATGATCTGTGCAAATATCTCGAGATATAAAATTTCAAATCTATTTAAATTAACAAAGATTCTTCAGTTTCTCGTGTTAACTTTTTCAGATTATCCGATATTATTTTTTGGGTTAACATTCAAGAATTTTGTTCCATAATTTAATTTGTTCTTATCAACTTTTTCATAATTTCAACCCAGAACTTAGGCACAAAAAAGACTTAGACAAAACTTAGACACAGAAATTGTTCGAGTGAACAGAATGCGACAACATAAAAATGCTCCTGCCAATAAGCATAACAAATTTCGTGAATTATATGACGAGACTGCGATGACAATTGATTAAATGACCACATTGCAATGATTTAACAAAGTGGATGATTTTCCACAAATATTGTCCTTGACTGTAGTCCTACAACGACGCTCAATGAACAAAACGAAATTCGCATAGATTTTGTCGTAACAAAAAACACTTGTCAAATTTTACCTCGGGTATTTATCAGTAAGCAGATCAGATTGTGTACCATTGGTTATTGGATCTCATTAATCAGTGGCCCTTTTCTGCTCAACAACGGTACAATTATCTTGTGAATAATCTCACGTAGAACGAATCGACGACAAACGATGAAGATAAAAAAAAATAAACATTTTTAGTTACATTTATTTGCTTCATTCAAGGGGACGATTTTTTCGTTGTATAAGAGTAATGTGGAGAACGCGGCGTTTTGCGGTCGTATCATAGACTTATGAGACCAATAGTTAAAGTATTATAAAAAATATATCACAAATATAATTTTGTAAAAAAGATGGACCTTGGTTTGCAAGAGAGAAGACATATTTCTTCATTAGTGTGGTTCAGCATGTAACAATGACGATAACATGAGGAAAGAAAGTTGAAACAATGGGCCACACTCATTTCCTCAAGTTATTTCTTGAATGACAGTTAACAAACCTGGCCTAATAGTAGAAAAATACTTCTTTTGTACGAGAATCCAATTTTCTTGTGTGATCGTTTTGATAGTAGCGCTTCGTTATAAATTTGAGTGACATTTCAAAAATATTCTTTTTAAAAAGCTTCTTGATACCTCGATTTGCAATGTTGCAAAAAGATTATGATTTCAATTGAATTTTTTTACCTCGTATTAACCGAATGTTATAACTAGTTATTAATCTTGTATATAATGTAAAAGTGACTCTATACGTGATATGGAGTATTTTTAAGGCATGAATTGTATCATGCTTTAGGAGAATTTCTTTTTTGCAATGTAAATTATGCTTTTAAAAACCTCGTTGTCGAGATGAAAAAAAAAACCGTTGCAACTGTGAAAGTTGTGACACATTCTAATGTACAGCGCACGTTTACTTTATACATATACACATTCATGCATACTTACATACATTCGTGTATATATATTATATATTTATATATATATTTCATGCTGTAGGTAAAATGAGATCATTGAAGAGCGCCACCGTTTCAAAACAAAATAATTGTTTTCGTATTAATAATGTATTATCTTGCGTTTATTTGTCGATGCAATAAATACATTTTATTACAAAATACAAAATCAACTGGTATTATTCATGCGCCCTACTGCTTTACATTAAATACAGTTCTTCTTTATGCAACCCTCTATTACATAACTTTCTTCTTTTCTCTTTCACTGTCAATTTTTTTATTATGTTTACTGAGTTTACCTACGAAAAGTTAATGAAAATTTAGGTAATTATGTTTCTTGAATTGATTTTTAAATAATAATAAGAATTAACTTATAACTTGTAAAATAATATGTAATCAAATTTGGATTATATTTTATGGATCTGCCTTTTTTTTTTGATTACAAGTATTTAGTGTATTTATTTTATAGTACTTTGACAAGTGTCATCTTTCGCTAATAAATATCACAATATTTGAATAAAGTATATTTGAAAATATTACATTGTCAATTGAAAATAAATTTGATGTTTATTGTATTAAAGTAGAAAAATAAACTTATCATAAACACTTTTTATATTCTTCTTGCAGTTTTTCATATTGCATTTTTAGACAACTTAATCTACTTTCATTTCCTGCAATTCCATCAATAAAGATTTGCATCAATGGTTTGGTTATTATATCAGTTATATGACATAAACTTTGAGTTCGAACTGAAAAAAAGAAATAGCTCCTTAATTTTCAATAATAACATCATAGTGAATTAAAAATTCTACAATTCTACAATCACATGCTAAAAAATCAATTTATTATGACTAGAAAATACCTGCATCATTATAAATACATGCGAGCAATTCAGTATGACCTTTTCCAATTTCAGCCATGTGATTTTCTTCCTCAACTAGAATTTCTTGCAAATTGATCATAGCCTGAAAATATATTGTTTACTTTACTTGTACAGTATTAATTACTTTATTTGTACAGTATAATTTTCATTTAAAACTACAATTATATCAATTTTCTACACTATTCAAGATATCTTTAAAATAACAAATTTGGCTTTCAATTTTTCACTGAAAATATAAATAGTATATCAACTTACTTTAAAATTGTAATCGGAAGTTGGTGGCGCATAAATAATTTCGAAAGGAACTTCAAATGGGTTATTGTCTCTTGATTGAAAACATGTCAAATACATATCATGTCCCTAAAAAATAAAAGTTTACATGGTTAATAATATTTAATATAAAACAGTATATGATTGAAATGATGTCACAACAAATATTGGAATCTTATGTAAAGTTAAATGATATTATTAATGTGATTCATAATGATATTTCTATTACATTATAATCTTTTCCTCCAGTGAAAACGGAAAATATTAAACCAATGAAATTTTTATCCATTTGCTGATAAGTGGCTTGAGTTCTTAAGTCTGAAAAAATATGTATAAAATTAATAAAATATTATTTCACTGCATTGATATGCATTCATTAATGAATTAAAAATAAATCATAAAAAAAAACAATGTAGCAAATGGACCTTTTTTGACGCAAAACAAAACATTTATTTAAAATGAAATCAATTTAGTTTTTATTCTATTTTTCTATTATTGACAAATTGAAACTATAGTCTTAAATATTATGATGACACATACTAACCGACGTGTGAAGGAAACACAGTGATGTTAGGATGGGAATGATACCATCCTAAAACACGCATTGGACGTTTCAAAGTGTGTGTTAATATTTCAGCTTGTGATGCTGCCTCACATAACTGTTCCGAGGATATTTCAACTCTGTCTTTTTTTTTGTCTAAACGTCTCATACTTACTGATGCAGAAATCTTTACAATTCCATCTTCATACTGAAAAAACAAAAATAAATTACTAATGTTAATTATATGCATTTATTTAGATAAAAAAAAGGAATGATAAAAAACATACATCCCCTATCAATAATCCTATTATTTCAAAGTTTTTTGTAGATAGTGCATGTTGCAAACATGTCATGTATGTCTCTGCATGTAATTGTACTTTTAATAAATTTGATTTACCGTAGCTCTCCATTTTTTAATATCACCTGCAATAAGAAAAATTTATTTAAAAATGTCATGAAAAATAATATTTATTGTTAACAAGTTTTAAACTATACAGGATTACAATTTAAATAATAACATTAGATATATATTATTAATCCTAATTTTTAAACAAATGTTAAGAATGTGAATAATTATGTCAGTAACAATGTGAGTAAAAAAATTAAATATAAATAAAACAACAAACCACCTGATAATATAGTTTACAAAATTTGTAAATATAAATCAGAATAAACAATAGAAATATGAGGTTAGACTACCTGTATCAACTCGAAAGTAAGTTAAATTTAAGCTTTTCTTTTGAGTATAACTTTTAAATGTTAATATTTTATGTAAATCTCTAATTAAAATAAAATATTTATAACACTACATATTATAAAACAATAAAATGTACTACAAGACTGATTACAAGACTGAATATAATCTAAACATTTGCTTTCGTCCAATCACATTTCTGTTTTATACATGGCTGTGTAGTTTGTAAATATGACAGATTTGAGTGGGAATAATATTAGATGATGGCAGGTATCTAAAAACTTTTCAAACATTTTTTTAAGCAATTTAATATTGTTCATTTTAACAAAAGTTTTAACAATGAAAGTACTTTTTTATCTAAACATGTTGATTGATGCATTGCTGGATAAGGATAGTGTTATACAAACTATATGTTGATCTGATTTATTTATATTACTGTAACATAAATAGACAAATAAACCAAGTTCTCCCATAAACAAAAATAAGGGTGATAGTAGAAAATAATACATTAATAAAACAAGCCTATTTACAATATTTTATTTATTTATTTTTTTCTCAGCATTTGTACCTTTAATATTCATATTCATATTCAATAATGCATTATATAGATGACCTGAAATTCAAACGAATGACAATATATGTTTAACCGTTGAAAAGAAACAACATTAACGCATTTTTTTTTTTTTTATTATATTATTTTCAATCAATTTTTGAAAACCTAAAAAACATGTGAAAAAAAGAAAAAAGAACACGGCAGTATTAACTGATATAATCATTTGATAAACTAACAATAAATTTATTTATTGAACATAAAGTTTGAAACTAATTTTAGAATTGGTGGATAAGTTTAAAAATTCCATCATTGATTAAGTTTTGATAAATCAAATTGACACAGTTACGGTCTTCGTATAATTCTCCCGTTATGTCTTTTTTTCCTAGTCCCTGTAATTGCAAAATCAAATAAAGAATTTTAAATTAAATACACAAATGTAAATACATTAAATGCAGCGATGAAAAATATTAATTCAATGAGTATTAATGATACCCAAATAACACACTAGCTACGTTTTTCCACTTTAAAACAATGGGTTATAAAGAAAATTGTAATCCAGGTGATTTTCACCTAACTTTCAAGTAAATAAAATTTGAGCTATTAACAATTAACAGATGGATTAAGTAAATTGTACCTGCCGATGGAAATTATTTATTTTTAAATAAAAGAAAGCTGATAAATCGAGGTAAACTATAAATGCTAAACTATTAAACCATCAAGTGAAAAAGCTACGATGTTTCATTCCATGCAGATATCCATTTAACATATAAATTGTATGCACAAATGCTTGCCTGTGTGTTATAAGGGTAATATTATAGTGTCCAGAGATATAGTATCTAAACTGCATTACCTTAATTTTAGCAAAAACTGTGCGATTATCTAATAAAATTTCCAATTGATCTTTTTCTTTCTTGAACTCACAATCGGTTTGTTTCCTGTATTCGATGTTCCAAATATTGAAAATAATACCCATGGCTGGTATCTCCATCCAACTTTCATTTATCTGACGTAATCTGAAACAAATTTGACATTGTAATATTACAATTATCATGTATTGATGCCTCAGATAATTGATAATAGTTTTTTTTAAGAATTTTGACATAATAACTACTTCAAGTGTAATACTTACTCATTTACATAATGAATCTTTGTATTTCCAAAATCAATATATTTAACGATAACTTCAATATTGTCTTTGTCAGATGTGTAATAATTTTCTATAAGGCATCTATACCATAAACCGTCACTGAATTGAGCGCAACAAGGTAAACCTGAAATAAATTATTAAATGATAATGAAAATTTGTCTACTAAATATACATTAGAATTATTAAATTATACAGTATGTTATCGACGTAATCAAAGATTACCTAGTGTAATTGAATCTATAATTGGTTGATTCATGACACCTTCTTGTATCTCTTCCATCATGGATCTATACTTTTTATAGTAGTTACTAAAAATCTGTAAGTTATTTTTATATAGAATATTTTGCATTAGATATTTATAACAACTGATTTTTTTTTAAATACTTGAATTAGTTCAATCTCAATTTGAGATATAGACGTGTTCCTCCTCAAATCAAGATAAACTTACTGGTGAGTGTTCATTTTCCCTTATATGCACTGTGTATGTAGTCATGGATATTAGATTAGAGACTTCTAGTTGTAATAGATCTGTGTCTAAATCTTCCTCAAAGTCAAATAAGCGATAAGGATATTTAAAAGTTATTTCAGAATCCGAAGTAGATGATCTTGACAAATTATCATTGAATAATGATATTTCTTCTTGTGATACACTTAAAGTATGCAAATTTTCGTCATTCAAGTAAATTTCACCATCATTGGATCCAGTTTTTGACAACAGTTTATCGAAAAACATAGATTGGTCATAATCTTTTACATCAGTTTTTAAATTAATTTTTACAAAATCGCGTAAATGTGCTACAACATTGCCATATTCTTCACAAGTAATTGAAACCTATGAAAAATGAATTAAAAATAAATACTTCTTTGTTTCACAGTTTAGTTAACAAAATAAATACAGTTAAACAATTGAAGAATCTTTTTAATTGTTTCTGTTATTTGAAATCAGTATTACTTACTAAACAAACATCTTCACCTTGCTTTAATATTTGTAAAGTACATGTTTTATCAACCAAAGTTGCGTGAATTTTATCTAATTCTCGAAGTGAAAATTGCTCATTCACCTGCATAACAAAAGTTAAAATGTTACTAATTTAAATTAAATGTTGAAAAGTATTTTGAATTGCATTTTGAAATATTTACCGGTTCCAGTCCATGAATTTTACACTTGTAGCACTGGGTAGGTACGTCCGTTAAAATGACATGTTTCTTTATTGATTCAACACCACAAACCTCTATATTACCATAATCAACGTACTGTATCTGTAATGTTTCAATTATAATTGATTGTAGTAGCATTTTATGCAACTAGAAAATTAATAAGTTGATTACATGACAGTAAAAAAAGAAAAATTTTACCTGATATTTAAGTTTGTTTATTTTTTTCATAATTTTTCCTCGATACCATTTTTTGTCTGGCTCGTATTGACTTATACAAATTTCACCTTCATGCCAAACTTCGTCACAAGAATCTAAAGTCAAATTCTGATAACATGCATCTAAAGTTTGCCCTATGTTTTTCATCACAACATCATCTAAAATTGTTGAAAAAATATTTTATATTTTCTCTTAACGTTCTTTATTATACTATACTATACTATTATATTATACTATACTATTGATATTAACTAAAATCTTTTTATTATTGTATTGAAAACTTTTAATAAACGAAATGATATTACGTTTAACAGAATGTACAATAAAAACAAATGTTTTGTCGTCTTTCATGGGACTTTCGTGATCCCCCCCTTTCACGACCAAGCTAATAACTATTTTTTCTCCAAGATCTCATAAAAGATGACAAGTTTATATATACATAATAATTAGAATATACAATATATGAAAAAAATTTTGAATTCCTTACTTTCTTCAAGTTGGAAATAAATTGTGCAGTCATGGTCTACATATGTTATTTTAGCACGAAAACGTTGTTTTTTAATTTTTTCTGGTCTAATCCAATCAGCATTCTCTGGAGGTAACGAAGGCTTTATAGCAATATCTTTCTGAGTATAAATTTCGTTAAGCTCGCATAAGCTATTTTCAGTGCTGTTAAAACTATAAAAGTCATTTTTTAAACTGCCATTAGTGAATTGATGTGGTTGATTCATAGACAATTCTTTTTTTAATTCAATAGCAAGAGTTTTGCTTTGACTTTCCTTGAACCTAAATCATAACAGAGTAAAAATTTAAAATATGTAAATAATATACGTTTTTAATGTATTAATTAAAAACCTAATCATTACCCTTTAACTGGAAGAGCAAGACCTGCACTAATTAACAATCGACTGACAGAAACCATCTCAGTTCTTGCTGGAAGTAAAGCTCCATCAATAACTGATTTTTTTATAGTAAGATCAACAGGAATTGCATTTGCTTCACCGTTTATCTAAAAGTATAAGTATTATACAATTTAATTACATAAATACAGTATTGAGGTGGTAACTTTTAAAAAAGATCAAATTTATTCAAAAGATTTTTTTACCGAAAAAACAAAATTCATTGTATTTAAATTTACAGATAAATTTCCGCAAATATGTTTGAAATTTACACGTGTAAATGAAGATGTAAAGAGGTACCATAAATTAGCAATAATAATACAGTAGAGTGATATTTTGAATAGAATTGAATTTTACCTCAGCATCGCTAAGAATTTTCGTTACGTAAAATTTGGAAAAACGATTTTCATGAATGATTTCCTCCAGTTTTTCACAAGTCGTTATAGGCCATGAAGATGAGCCACCGCAAGGTAAAATTCCAGCAAGACTAACTTTAAAGGCATGAATTGGTAAGTGTGCAAAAATTGCACACATTGGTTGTAGACTTGCGTTCGATACTTCCTCAGTCTCTGCCAAATCATATAAATATACAAGTACTTCACTTTCGGACCGTATATCAATTACTTTAGCACGCAAAAAGCTTTGAGTCTTTTTTGATAATACCACGCAAACGTCATCTTTTTTAAAAGGATCTTCCATGATACATTCTTTACTTTGGTAGAACTTATTCATTTCATCCAGCATTTGCAAATATTCAGATTCTACAGCAACATCTGATACGTAAATACAATTCGGTGACTCGGCTCTTATGATTTTAACTTCCGTCATGAATGGGTCATCTTTTTGATGCTTAATTTTTGATGTTGCATCAACTTTATAAATTTGTTTAGATGTTTCAACATTATCCATCAACTTTGATCGTACAACAACATTGTTTTTCACTTTTTTTGGGTTATGGCTTTTTTTCTGACGATATTTAGTTTCTGGTTTTGTAAGACACAGGTGTTTCGTTAACTCGTTTTGAATCGGAAGACTATACCACAATAAATAAATTAGATTTCCATAGAAAATGTTAAAAGCATTTAAATATGATAATTATACGAACCTTAATTGAACATACTGCACTAAATCTTGATCTGCCATTGTTTGAGCAAAATTCACACTATGTTCAATATAGATAGTTCCTGAATAATAGCCATCGCTAATTTTATCAGAAACAAACAATGAAGCCTCTTTATCGTACAAATGAGTGATTGCAAAGGATTTGGCAGCTTCTTTGTATTTTCCGCCGTCTTCTGGCAAAGGTTTAACATCTTTCAACTGAATTTTGATGGCCTAAAATAAAAAAATCATATAACGAAAATTTGTATTAGATTTTGACTCATCGTACAGAAATTTAATTCATATAAGTAGACAATAAATGTATGTAAGTCTACATATATGGATGTATAATATGGACCATAATATTGTTGACACACAATTAAAAAATATTATAAAAAAATACTATAATAATGATTTATTATCATCAACTTTACCTGGGCTCTAGCTGAGATAAATTGTGAGTGTAAACGTCTTACATTTTTATAGTTAAGTTTTCGTTTAACTCCATAATCGATAAAATAGACTTCTATCACTTGTTTTGTCAGTATCTTTATAATTGTTGCACGACACCATGTATTATTAGCCAAACCAGGAGCTGCACATACCATTCCTAATTGGAAAAAAATTTGAATGTAAATATTATTATAGTTACTTTGGTGGATAAACATTATTGTGAATAATATTTATCCACTTTATAGCATTCTTTTTGATGTTCGATGAATCAATAAAAGAACAGTAATTTTATGTTGAATTCAATTTTTTTACAGTAATATTTGTCTATTTTAAACAAAAATTCATCGCCATTACATCATTTATCATCAAATTATCAAAATGTTTACACAATTCATCATCATTACATTTTTTTCATGATAAAAAATCTAAATACTTAATACAAACAAATTAGAAAAAAAAACTACATGTCTTATGATCATATAGGGTAAAAGCTCCAATGAATGACCGCTTAAGACCAAGTACCAGTGAATGACCACTCGTTTAAATTATATTTCCTATCTTTTTCACCATGATGGCATGGTCATTCATTGGTACGCAGTCATCTACTGTTACATCCACCCTACTTATTGTAAAGAAATTAGGTAAATTTTTTTTTTTAATATAAAAATGTATTTTAAAAATGTACCGATTTCTGGAAGAAGAATATAGTTTGTATTACTTTGATCTCTGTATTCTTCTTTCATTTGCTGCTCCAAAAACTTTAAATACGTCTGTGTTTCTTCAAAATCCTGGTAATAACCAAAGAATAAAATTTAATATATATAAAAATGTGAAATTGATATTACAGTAAATATTATGAATAATGAATACAATAAATTAAATTTACAACATAAAAAATTTGTTACCTTTTGTACATAAATAATAGAAGGATCTTCCACAAATACACATTTGACAGGAGTAAAATTTTGAACATTGAGGTCTTCAACATAAAAATTATGAACAAGATCTGAAACTGGAAACTAAAATACACAAAAATAACAACAAATTATTGGTTATTTGAATTTTTCTAATATTCTAGGAAACAAAACAATGAAAAATAAAAGTACAAAGATAATTAAAAATAATGAAGGTTATTTTTTACTACCGATGTCAGTATCAGAAATTATATTGAGATTAGAAATTATTTTCTTTTATTTTTATGAAATGTATTTTATAACTAACTATTTTATTAGTTTACAACTAATAATTTGATATGATAAAATTACTAATGCATATGAAAATGTATGCATCTGCACTGAGAAAACAGTGGTATTTAGACGATTCACTGTTATTCATTCCCTCCGTTTTTCAAAATTCCGTTGTTCACTTTTATTAACAAATAGAAAAGGCTTGAATTAAGAAAATAAATGTTTTGCCTTTTTGAATTGAATTCAATCTTACACAGTTTATGTTATGAGCATTTTGTTAATAGAGTCAATATACCTGCTGATTGTCGAAATGGTTTGAAAGTCCTAATTCAGTAAACATTAAATGGTCCTTTAATGAAACAAATGTACTTCCATCTGCTACAACTTTGTATAAATTTACAATAAATTTCATGCCTTCAATACGATTAATATTAATGAAAGTATTTCCAGGTCTGAAATGTAATTAGTTTCAGTTACTTTCTTCTTTCTTTCTTTATAAACATATCATCATTATTAAATAAAAAAATATATTACTTGTTTAAAATTTGTAACATGGCTTCATTAGCTCCAACGCTCCATTTGCCATTAGGCGGTTGTATATTATTCAATCCACATAGCATGACAGTAGTGGGCATTAATGCATATTGCTGTGGTATGTTTTTTATTTCATTAAAAGGGATTTCTGATTTACTTCCATAATCAATGAAATTGACTTTTAACATTTTCTCTCCTCGAGGGTTTTCAAAAATACTAATGATTCTCACTCGACTCCAATTATTCTTGTTCTTTGCAATATACATCTTATCTACACAAACATTGAAATAATAATAGAATAACAAAGTATAAAATAATAGTAGCATAAAAATCAAATTATTCTATACATTATTTCAAACATAAATATACTTTACTTTTATGTATATCCTGTTCTGTCAATTTTTTTGAATGTCTCGCAGCATATTTTTTTAAAACGGCCTCCATGTTTCGAAGTTCAGGAATTTTTGACAGCTCCATGACATAGAAGTTTGATGGATTAAGAATGTGTAAAACTTCTACATACAATTCATTTCCTAAAAAAATTTCTATTTTAAAAAAATATTTTAATTCAACTAATTAAAAATAACGTCAAAGACATTATACGCATAAAAATATTCTATTTATAATCATTTTATAAATTTAATGAGCGGTTGATTAAAAAAAAAAATATGTGTATGAAAAAACGACCTTAAAAATCACCTGACGACCGAGGAAATAATGCATAAAAATTTGAGTGACTCACCTTCATTTGATAATTCTTCAGTATTTGTACTGTCATCTCCTACAAAAAGAAAGTAAATATTAATTTAATTTATTTATAGAAGTATATAAAACTTAACAAAATGAGTACCGTAACTTATTACTCAAGGTTTGAATGTGATTTTCAAGTGGTTCATTTCATGAAATGTATATTATGTAATATCATTACCTTTTACACTTTGTGAGTCACTTTCAGAAGATTTGACGTCCTGTTTTGTTTCCAAGTCGTTAAAATTTTGCATTACGTTGTAAATTACTGAAATAATATCAATTAGCTGCTGTTATAATAC
>JABFOV010001051.1:0-28552 GCA_022817685.1 Aradophagus sp. ZL-2020
ATTTTAATGTAGATTAAATTCAATTTAGATTAAATTTTCGCTCATTAATAAACATCGGAACCTTTAAACACATTTTTTGTACAACATTTTAACTATTGTAAATTGTTATAAAACAGTATTTTCAGCGGTAAAATTTACATCGAAAATTTTCATTTATGTATTTTACACTTTTTTTCTACCGCTTTTAATAGACGACGTCTAAGAAATTCTTTAGTTTCCGCAAGAGTAACGCAAAAAAAACATTTTCAATTCTGCCTTTATTCACTCTTTCTTTTTTTTTTTTTTTTTCAAAACGAAATCAAGTCAATGTTAATTGTATAGAAACTGAGAGACGTTGAGATGTTGATGATCGTATGAATCGTGGTATTGACTAATACGCGAAGTAGAGTTTTAATGAATGCGATATCGCAGAAAAAAACTGTATCTACCCCTTATCTTGTTCGCATACATTTAATAATCTATTGATTTTTCCAGCACTAATTTAGCCGCGTTTCTGCCGATGCTGGCTCCGAAACGCAATCAATACTAATTAATAATTTATCGCACGTGAACGTAAATTATGTTTCATTTGCAATGATTAAAAAAAGTTGTTCCTTTTTTCCTGGCGAAAAAGTTTTAATTTATTTGCGCATAACAGTTCGCGAGAAGCAAATGAAATTTATGTAACGTGACCCATTCAAGTCAAAAGTAATAATTTTGCCGAGTGCATTAAAATGGATTGAAAAGTCGTTATTTCAGCTTCGTGCATAATTATCACAAAGTTCATTTACGAGTGCAATTAATTTATCTATCTCTAATGTAGATTTGGAAAGATCTAAGCGTCACTATTGATTTACGCTAGTTAAGAGAGGTTGCCACATTCGACATCCCCCCGATACGATAGCCGCGCTTTTGCTTGACTTTTATACTTTAGTATGTCTTCTTCTAATTGCGTTATTTAATATCCAATTTCAATTCCGTCTGTCTTTTGCACTGCTAAAATATTGATGTTATGCATTTCAGAAAGAAAAGATGGCACGTCGTTGGAAGTAAATGATTGAAATATCGTAAAATAAAATGAAAAGTTGATTCTATCAAATGAAAGTTCGAATTTCGCGACTATTTTTTTCTCTAGTAATATCGCAAATTGTTCGCAGACGTAAAAACGAGAATTCATTTCACAAAGAAATGTACTGTTGTGACGAAATACTCGATGCAGCAATTTACTGGTTTCGGGATTGCAAACGTGAGATTGAAGCTGCTGTTTCATATAGCTCCACGCCACTGTGTAAATTTGTCGTTTCATCGTCGTCACGTAGCCTCGAAATCGAGTACAAAATTAAAACCGCACTTTACGACGACTATTTTAACTCGTTTCGCTAACTTAAAAGGATTTACTTTGAGAAAGATGAGTCAATCTTAGGGCGTCAAAGAAAAAGCAAAGATGTTTGCGATAAGTTGATTCGGCATTGATAGTTAAGTGATCGTAAAAAAAGTTGAAAAAGTAATGAAATTTACTGATTTATTAACAATTTCAACTTGAATTAGAAGGGCCAAGTATTTTTATCGAAACTGAAAAGCAGTTTTTTTGTATTGATGGAACAAGATATCAACTCCCTAATTCCGTACTGTAAGCCTTCTCGACCTTGTTTGTGGCGTCCCGGTCCTGAAGGGAACTCGATCGTTTTTCGCATTAAAATAGCAATTTGAGGCTTATCATGTTTCTATCAGCATGTTACAAGCATCTTAATTTATTTTAGTGTCCAACGTCATTTATCAGAACACCTTACCATTACCCGGCTAGAAGCATTTCCATTTTTCGAAGGGTAACAACACCGCGGTCGATTAATAAAGCGCTGACATGTAGCTCAAGCGTTGACTGCCTATCGTCGCGTTACTATTGGTCGAATTTATTTTCTCTCGTCGGCCGAATAAATAACATTTTTATCCCACTTGTTTTAACTTTTTCTTCATATATTATCATCATTTCACTGTTTTTCGTATCATCTACATATCGTACAAATATTAAAATGAAATAACATGTATCTCAAAATTGAGTATTTTTACTGTTTTAATCAGCAGAATTTTTAAAATTTAGGTCATGAGCAGACGATTTATTTTAAGTTAAGTGAACGTTAATTATAATACAAACAATAGCAGCTCCTTTTTTTATTCGCAAGTATAATAGTATATATATAAAATAGTATAATAATACTCCACATTTCAATTCTTCGGGTCGATCAATGACCCAAAACTTTAATCTCGCAAAAACTTGCCTCAACACCCAAAATTAATTTTTACATGACAAAACATTCCTTAGGTATTTTTACGCTATGCAACTGTCACTTGAATTGAGAAGCGGCTATTTTTCGCCGAATAGAATTCTCGTGTTACAAAAACACATTTACCCCGTATCTACTTAAAACAACGATGAACTGGCCGTCCGAGAACTCGAAAACCAAATTGTCCGGCAAAGCGCGGGGCGTTTTTGCTCTCGCGTTCGTCCCTGAAAAAACATTCGCGCAACAAACAAAGCCGAAGCGAAATTCAACAGCGATAATAAAAAACAAAAACCAAAAAAAAAAAAAAAAAAACAGAAAAAAACAAGATAAAAAGTACAACAAAAAGAGGGAGCGTGAAAAAAAGCTCGGTAGACTTTATTTACGTATTAACCGATCAGCGTGTCTGGCGATCGAACGCACCAACCAACTCGGCTCTCTCGCCAAGTCTCGATTCATCTGAAATTGCATAGCGCTTTACCACACCCGCTGTCACCCTTTCGGCCTGGTGTTAGCAGCCCTCGTCGCCGTAATTCCATATCTCTCCCTCGATCGTTCGCCTGGCCTCTTTACCCTCGCTCTAACAGCGTTACGCGCGATAGCGCTTTCTCTTTCCACGTATCCCGGGGCGCCTCGGCGACGGCCCTTTTCTTGCCCAGCGCCGTCGTTAGAACGAAACAGGTCCCGTTGAGCAAACCCGCGTGCGTGCCGGTCAACACTTCGCTCGGCTTCCTGGGGTTCTCGCTTGCCCCCCAATCCCTCCGACCCGCCGCATTATCCGCCCTGCTCCATTTCTCGCCCCCTCGGTCCTCCCGTCAATACACTTCGTTCTCACTTTCTCTTTTTCGTTCTCTTTCTCATTTCGATACGCGTTTTTTTTTTTTTTTTTTTTTTTTTCGGCGTCTCACCTCTTTTTTTAACGCTCACCTCGGCCTGGCTTCGAAACCCTCCTCTTAACATTCGGCTTGCTCCTTGTTTTTCCGTTTGCTTTTATTTTTCTTTATCGTCCTTTTTGTCAACCACCGTCACGAGAGGGTTTCCGAGCGACGCCATTGTTTTGCCTTCGCCGGTGTTTAGACCTGCCGTACGTTAGTACGCCCTCATTACGCGAATAAATTGATTCATCGTCAAATTTCGAGATTCCGCGCGCGCAAGAGGGATTTGTCGAGGGATTTGGTTTAATTGGGTTTACATTGATAGACAAAACGGTCGACTGCTAGCTGTCGCAGGGTGGCAGATTCCAATTGGAAAGTCGGTTGCCACCGAGAAAATAAGCCGGTTTCGTAGGATGTCAAAATCTTTACAATCGCAGTTGTGGTTTTCGTGTAAATTTTAATGTTGAAGGAGAACCTCGAAATAAATGGAAAAGTACTGTGTGCTTGAGAATAAATCGAAAATACATTGCTCAACAATGTTAGAACAGTTCTTCAAATGCAGAAGATATCCGGGCTTAAAGCATAGTATTTTGTCTCATAAAATTCTCCCAAACTTGTGAATGCAAATCATAGACACGACAGATATTTTAAAGTAACTTACCGATTAACAACGTCGTTTAAAAATTACAAGCTGATGCTAGTGACTTTGCTGTTAAGTAGAATCTCGTATATTTATCGATAAAGGAACGCGACAACACCTATCATTTTACATAAATGTCAAATATAATTTCCAAGGTAAAAAGTTTGTCGGGATTTTTGCAGTTAATATCCGTACGGAACAAAAGCATACGACAGGCGTTCTTAAAATTTATGAAAGGCAGAAAAAACTTGACGTGACTGATGCTTCTAGAAAAGCTTCTCGAAATGTGCTCTTTAAAAATAAAGGAACGCAATTTTTTTACTGTTGCGCTTCAAACGTCCAAATGGAAATCACATTCCTTCATGCATCATTCAAACGGTTATTAAATATCTCAAAAAGACGCCCCTTTGTATTACGAATTTGATGATAAACAAATGAGCATCGGTTTAATAAGTTTCATTGAACGTTTTCGTTGACTGATACGAACGAAAACGTGCCGGAAAGTAAAGATGCAACTTGGCATTGATCGCACTCTCATTAATGCCTCTGTAGTATTTTCATATTGAAATTTTCTCGTTATTCAGTGCAAGAAGAAAAGAGGAAGATACGAGATAGAAAAAGCAAGGCAGTAAGTGAAAAAGGAACAATTATAAAATGTCAACAACCGTTTTTGCGCCAATAATTGAAACACGCCCGTAATTATGAGCGGGCATGTTTTATTGAGAAATTCAATAACTAACGAGACAGATTTGCGGGGAAAATCGACGGACCTACGCGCGCGTTGTCAACGAACAGCCGGATATATCGAATAATCAGACTAAAGTGTCTGAATCAGATATCTCGTATCAAAAACATAAATATACTTGTGATTTGTGAACCACTTCCACTACATCACAGGTACTTGCGTACAAATTGTTCCACCGTATTGATTTCGCAAATGTATCGATTGTATCCTTTAATTCGAATATGCGAATGCGACGACTTTTTTTCTCTAAACTTTATCGTGCAAAAAGTTTGCCTTGTTATTCAAGCGTTACAATCAAGACACTACAATCGAGAAAATAAAAACAGTATTTTCATATTGGATTGTTCTTAAAACCGTTTATTTAAGTACATATATCGATGCGACAAATTTATAAGGAATTTGAATAAAGTGGTAAGTGGAAATTACGATACATAAAATTTATCAAAGCTCATCGATTTACTTTAAAAAATGTATATATTTATAACCTTGACCTTTAATCATAAATTTATCGTCCTTATAATTCGATTCAATATTAGAGCATGTAGTTCACTTAACGAAAAGATCGTTGCGTTAAATTACTAGGAAAATATTTTAATGCGCGTCACTGAAATTTTAATGCAATCGTATTAACGAGAATTGCAAACAATTTAATTTAACGCTTGTTTACAATTTTCATGAATACGACTACATTAATCTTGCATTCATGTGCATGATAATATTTTTATTTCAGTTTCACTCATTGGTTCTTGTTAATTAGTAACAAATGAACTTTAATAATTAAATAACTTACAAAACGCCAGGTTACTATAAATTTGATATATGTCAATGCATATTTATTGAAAATTTTTTATTGCATTTCATTTAATTTGTTCAATGAATTGTCAATTTAAAAAGTCAGAATATGAAATAAAATTTTAATTCAATGTTATTTTACCAATATTTCGTTATAAGTCTTGAAATCAAGCTGTCTAAATTTTATCTAAATTCAATTTTGTCGTAATTAATCAAATTAATGACCCTACATTAATCAATCCCTCAGCCAATTCCAATACTAATCACATTGTATTAAGTACAATCATATTCCATTTGATCATCTCAATAAAACATCACATTATCTGCGTTATATAGCTCGCAAGTAATTGAAATGCAATTTTTTTTCTTTTTACATTTAAACAAACTAAGGAGATTGGGATTTTATTAAAAAATCGGGATGTTTTCAAATTGCTCGGATGATCCAAAGCTACTGCTCAACTTACGAATATTAGAATTTATCTTTTTTTTTTTTTTTTTTTTTTTTCAACATTAAATTATTGCCAATAAAAATAATTCTACATAACACCGTGTGTAAGAATAAACTTATTTTAAAAAAAGTATGATCTTTGTTATATAAAAGAATGAAATAAGTGAAATAAAATGAAAATGGATAGAATAATAAAAAAATGGAAGGTAAAGCATTTCGAAGGTAATAATATTTCGTCAAAGCGATTGATACGTTGCGTCAAGTAGGAAATTTTTCCGAGTGTAGCTGTTATTCCGTTTTAGCTGATTCTGGCGCGAGAGTAGACTGGCGGCTGGCATAATCCTTCGATAGCATCCGACCGCAGGATGCACCGGTCAGCATTCGTGTACATGCACCGAGGGAGATCGCGATACGTGCGACGTGCAAGCGACGGAGTGAGAAGCGCCGTGCGGGGGATGAAGTAGATTGGCATTCGATAATTATTCCTGTTAGACACGTTTGTGTACAGATTGCAGCACGTCTGTGCCCTTTGATTTGAATCTGATGGCGCTCGCGCGTTGCGATACACTTTTGCCTCGCTTTTTCGCCCTCCTTTTTCACGTACTCTCGCCTAGTTGAAATTCGTCGAGCCGCTGACGATGTGAAAAAGAAAAAGAAAAAAAAAAAAACAGAAAACTTTCGCACTTGTGAAATTTTACTCGGACGTATGATGTTACACAGGTATCGCTTACACAGGGAAGTAGAATTAGATACGTTACAAGATTACGGAGGAAAAAAAAGTTGCCAATGTTCGTGCACGAATAAAACCGAGGAGAGAGCACTCGCTGTTGTTTATTTTAAAATCCTTTGTTCGAATCTTGAAGCCAGATCGATAATCGAGCGATTTGTAATGGGGTCCTTTAAAGAAACAAGGAAACAAAGAGGGAAAGAATGGGAGACGGGAAGATGGGAAAAAGGTGGAAGGATAATAAAAGGGAACAAAGGACGGTCGTTTCAGCCGAAGCAATTCGATAGGTAAAGTTGAGAGTGAGCGAGCTAATGGGACAATCGTAATCAGGAAAGTGCAAACGCGGTTGACTTGTCCTGTGTAATCGAAATCCTTACCTCTGGCATTTACAAGTACGTACGTTGCCGGGCGTTCTACTCAGCCAACTATGAAAGCTTGTACATCTAACCTGCTAATATCTAATTATTAGTAAAGTGATTTGCTGCAACGGCTCGGCGTTTCTTGTTGACTTAGCGAATCCCACATTGACGAACAAATTGCGGGGTGCCAGCTGAATTGGGATCACTCTTGTGCTATACTCGCAGTTTATTGGCGTGTATCGGATTGTTCCCGTAGGAATGCCGTCATCATCAAGCATTCGCACAACTATTTTCATAAGCTGCTCTCACTTGATATTAAATTGTCAACCTTTGTCTAGCGGCGGTTCAGAGTCCAAATTTAATGAATCATCGCGAGCTTCGTTTTTCTTCCTCGGCTCATGAATCGCAAATCGTGACTGATTTCGCGAAAATCAATTCCCATTGTCCCGTCCAACGGCCGCAATCAAAGTTAAGTTACGTCGCAGCGAGCCGATGATTTGTTATTTGATTAAAAGAATTTGTTTTCATCGCGTAAATTTATTTACGCGACCCCGCTGGAGGCTACTTTTGTAGCCTGGCATTTTTGATCTCGCGTAAGTGATGCCCTTCATTACAACCTCCAAACACAACTGCACGCTAACTACGAAACAGTCTCACCCTCTCCGTCGCCCGGACACGGCCAATAAATTCTAATAACCGTTCTTAATGCCTTTAATCATAGAAATAACGTTATAATGTAGCCGGCGTACATAATCTCTCGGTATAACTCTTGCGCACCCACTCCGCTATTAATACCCCCTCCATTAATAATTTCAATAATATCGATTGCAGCAAACCGTGCACGTATCACAGCGCCGACTAACAAACATCATTACGGCCGCTCTTCACTCAAATAAACAATTTTGCGCCCCGGCAATGCACGCTCCAAGCGGACCTCGCTTTATAACGTCGCTGCTGGACATTTAACGAACGTTTCAAGCAAAAATTCGCAATGCGCTGCGCGGATAAGTTGCGCCGACGAGGGCGATGAAGTTGCAAACAGCCATGTAATTGTGTTCATTTATTTACCCCGCCCTGGGAAAAGGGTTTGAATTATGCGACGAGATATTTTCGGAAAATTAGCTTCGTCCGTCCTAGGTTTCCGAGCATTGAATTGACTCGTTTGCCAAACTTTGTCATGTTGCAATTACAAACAACGTTACAACAACAAAGGGTTTTGTCGTTGTAACCCCATTACGTGTTTTCCATATCATTTAACATGAAACCTAACGTAATAAATTTTAAACACTTGAACGTGTGATTGTCAATTAATCTTTTACGTTTATAATCAACAAACTGAAATCGCCATTTTTTCACTGTACATTACTTGGTACGATTTCGTTTAATTGTTATCGAGGAAGATTTGCGAGAATCGTATGTATAGTTTATAGGTAAAATAAATCTAGAAGATACTTTACGAACTTATTATCGACGATTTATAGCAAGTATTGTCATTTTTCCAACAATACCTCTTATAAATTGCCATTAATAAGTGCAAAAATTGCCTTCTACACTTTTTTCACATTAAATTACATATTGATTCTTTTAAAATTCTTTTCAGTTCACATGCTGAGAAAAATATCATGCAACACGAAAAAGAACTCATTTTTTGATAACTACAGGATATCAGATTAGAAATTACTTCATTTAGTAAAATCATTGTATCAATTGAATAGAAATAAAAAAACAAAAAACAGTTTTTACTTCTAGAAATATCTTTGATTATTCTAAGAAAAAAGTTGCATTGTTTTTAAGACCACATATTCATATGAATAATCGTCAATGTTCTTTTCCATCGAAACATTTCAGCTCCCATTAAATAACATTAAGCTGAACATCAAACTCTCTCGGCACTGTTTCCAACGCCGTTTCAACATGAAACAATGCGAATGATACCATACATCAAGCGTTGTCAACCTCGACATCCTGCAAAGCCAACGCATCGAGGCTAACTTTTTGACTCGCACGTATTAATTTGGTCCGTTGTGCAATCGAATTTCAAATCGTCCGAAGAAAGAAAGCACTTATTGCTCCGTCGCATGCCCCGGGAAAGAAAAGTTGCAAATTTATTGCGCGCTGTTATTACAAGACAGGCAGGGCCGTCTCGGCTGGCGATCAATCCTGCCGAGGGAAAAAGGCTCACGGAAACTTTCGCACGAGGCTGTAACGGAGCGGGGAGGCAGGGGAGCACGTCAGGGCGACGTCGCACTTCCGTTGCGGTTGCCGCCTGACACAGGGACCGTCGTAATTTATGATTATTTTTTTTTTTTTTTTTTGCTTTGCGCGCGATAATTGCTCTTCTTACACGAAGCGTCTTGGCACGTGACGCGTCCACCCGCGTGGCCCAGGAATGAAAATAATTGTTCGGCAGAGTATACAGAGCGGCGAAGATCCCGAGGAATGCAAATAGAGTCTCCCCGACTATTTCTCGACGCCGTGTCCGCCTGGCTTTCGAGTCCCCTCGGCACAGCACGTGGGTGTACGTAGGTGTCGCTGCGATGCGTGCCTTCCTTCCATCTCGGCAGTAGTAGTAGTAGTAGTTTTTCGCGCGGAGAAATCGGCCGAGGGTTTTGTTAATCGGCACCGATGATGCGCTCAATCATTTCTCAAGCGCGTGCACCGCATACGCGTTAGCCGCGCGGCTTATCCCGGCTAATGGGCCGCCGTGCGAGCCATAACTCACGCCGGCCACTCTCGATAATGCCAAACGATGTGCCGTGTTTATGAACTCGTTGAGTTTGATGTACATTTGTATATATATATTAATGCGCCGATTGTCCGCAGCAGCCATTGCAACGCGCTCGGTTGCGTTGGGAGAAACACGCACGGGCGGGGCCCGGAACGAGCCTCTCGCTTGTCATAAACTGAGTTACGGTCGCCGGCGCTCGACAGTAGTTCGCCCGTGTTACTATGTCGCGCTTATTGCCGCGGAAATCGCGCTCCGGAGCCTTTAATTGAGACGACCGAGACTCGACAGCTTCCCTTTTATTTTTTCATCAACTACACTTGCTGTAACTTGAACTCGATTGGAGACTGAGAAAAAAACCTGGACTTTGCTTGTCCACGGCGTTGTAACACCGGAGTCAAGTACAGTTACTTCAACGGTTGCTGGACTTGACTTGGTGGCATTTGTAATGAAAAACGTACGGAGAAAAAACGTGTTTTGAACAGCAACGTGTATTGTTCAAATTGAAGTCGTTTGTTCAAACAATTGTAATTAATCATTAATAATTATATATGTTTTATAACTAATCGAAGCATGCACTATATTTCATGCATTGTGGGATCGAGTGATAAGCTTTCTGCTCGAGGACTGTGAAAATGGTTTCAATAACTTTACAGTCCAAAGTGGTAACTTATTCATTTATCGTTCATACAATAATAATAATGATAATAATTTATTATTCGATTATTATTCGACAGTCAAAGTGATTAATTTGAATTGATCAACGTACAATAATTAATAATTAATTAATGAACAAACAAAATACGTTTACGGTTGATTTAAAAAGTATAAAATTTATACAATATCGGTGTGTCAAAGCAATAAACTGATGGTTTAATTTGGTTTTTAATTGAAACATAAGTTTCATGACATTTTAATTACTCCTTTCTCCGCAAACATCAGCGATAAAAATGATTTTGAAATTACTTTATTCTGCGACTTTATTTTTCCTACTTAATTGTTGTAGAAAATTGAAAATTTCGGCGATTAAGTAATTCAGAGCATTGATACATTAATTAAATGTTTCATTCACCAGTTGCGGTTTGAAAGCGAAATTTCCATTACTTCTCCGGCGAGCACGCTGTCAGAACAAGAGAAATAAATTTATTTCTCGACCATTAGGCAACGTACTTTTACGAGGCGCGAGTATAAATGTCTGTTGACCTGCCGAAGGTGGAAAAGATTTCGTTGGCGTCGGAGGCGATATATAGACTACGGCGAACGACCGCGATCGTTACCACAATTGTGTTTAGAATCGCCGTAATTGCAGCCGCAGTTACAATAATCGTGGTCGCTATGAAACGTGTTTCTCATTTTTGCCCCCTTTTTTTCACGGGCTATTACCCAAGCAAACCAGCTTCGAGTCGTATGAAATAGATTGTACAATGCGTTTTGTCCGTGGTATTGTTGCAAAACTAATGAAATGATGCAAACAGAATCACGGCGTCATTTCAAGCTGTAGGGCAACGCGACGCGGGCACAGCTCCTTCGAGATTTCCCTTTATTTTATACTTTTGACTTTTCAATATATGCGAAACTGAACGTTGCGAACTTGGACTGCTTACACGAACGGATCCCCAATAAGATTGCAAATTATTCATTTGGACAATTTTCAAAATGAAAATCACTACCTGCGTAAATGAATTTCAACAAGAAAACTTATCAGCCATAAGATAATGCAACTTGCCGACAGGCAATAGTCAATTTAAATTTAGATTAGCAAAAGTATAATGAAGTAAGCCTGAACAAAGGTACTTTATTAAATCAACATTATCTTTAACGAGACATTGTTTAAACAAACACTGAATGGACGTACTGTCTTTTATTTTGCAGAAGTTACAAACGATCAGCGAAGATTTTTGTGGCCTGGATGTGAACACGCCCTTAGGCGGCCAAGAACCAATGGCGGCGGCACCGGTGTTAACGTTCAACACGCTCCTCACCGCGGTGGCAGCCACCTCCACCAGTGATTACACGGTCGTCTTCCTCGGCACGCACGAGGGTCATCTCAAAAAGGTCAGTACTCGAGCTTTTTCCCGGCGAAAGTGCCGGCGAAAAAAACATGCCCAGGAAAATGACGAGATCGGAATGCCCGATAAAGTCCATAAACGCGCGTCCGTTCTCGCGCTCAATCTAAGTCGTTCGCAACCAAACAGCGACAAACAGCCAATCGATGATTAAACCTAGCGGATTTGTCTTTCTTATTAAATAACGCGGCTTTTCTCATCCCTAATGGATTTACGGCTCGCACAATTAACGCGCCATTTGGCGCGGCCATTGTTTCGCCGTGTCCCTTGCTTTTTCGATCGATTCAATTTGTCGACGAGCTTTTCCCCTTTTTCCCATTTTTTATCGCTTTAATTGTGAGAAGTTGATTGAGAATGGCTCCAACAATTGTTTTCGTCACGGCCGCCATTCGGATCTGCTCTTTGTGCCCGCTTTTTAATGAACTTTGTCAAATTATCTTATAGTTTTTCAACAAACGCGGATAGAAACGAAAAATTCGTATTTTCATTGAGATTTTTCACTTGGCAAATGTTTGACCGATGTGTATACACGGCGCAATGCGTTGGAAATATCAAACAAGATATTTACACTGCAATGACATGCTTTTTTACTTTTGACCGATACAATCGTTATTGAGATGCGTATCAAAACAACAGTCATGCAATTTCCGCAAAATGTAAATATTTTTAATGGTTATGATCTACATAGGGAAAACATTTTAAGCTGACGTCAAAAAAATAAATGAATAAATATAAAATATACCAGGGAAAAAATCTTATTTCCGAAACATTTGCAATCACAATAATATCAGAAATCTCGCCATTTTTTTGTTTTGTTTTTTTGTTCCTCGTCAATGTGGATTGTACGTTGAGTATTTATTATTATTATTATTATTATCATTAAGCTCATAAATTGATCTTAAAATATCAAAGCAATAATAGGTATTTGTTAAACTAACGACCCGCAATTGATTTAAAAGATACGAGTTAACGTTTAATAAAAATAGCTTTCGACGATGACTTTTCTTCCCGTGTGAAAAGATTTGCATAATAAATCGAATATAGACTCGTAATTACTGTGGCCATAACAAAGTAATAAAGTTCGGTGTAGAAATGACTATAATTTAAAGCTAAAGTGATTATTAAACTATTTTAGTCTGAGTGTAAAGGCACTAGCTGTATCGCGAGTGCAATTCGCAGTTACCATGACCATAATGCTCGCGACCGTAGTTGCATACTTGTTACAGCTATAATCATTTTTGTCGAGAAGTCATTCATTTAATTTATAGTCCTTTTCAAATCTCTCTCATCGACAATCATTGCATTCTTTCAACTTTTTCATGCCCGTGCGACCTTTTTTAAACGCCGTCTATAAGCCAATAAACAACGCACAATCGACAGTCATAACGTCGAATAGTCTCGATTTGTCATGACCTTTGCATCACCATTCGACGGTGCTTATAATAGCTTCATTAAAAATGGCGGAAAAAAATATTACACTCTGCTTTTAAGTATCGCAGAACAATGTAGCTATAATTCACTTAATTTTTGCATAATATCGTTTTTCACGAAATGTCACGGAGTTCCGCACACGCGTTATGACATTTCAGGTGGAACAAAGACCCCCGTGGTACTGATCTGATGTGAAATTAAACTCCGAGAAGACGCGTCGTAAAAAATTTATAACGGAGAATTTCAAAGTCGGAACTTTAGCAGTTCACCTTTTAGGCATTGGCTGTTGCATTTTTCCGCATCAATCTTACGTCCCCTTTACGCTTCGCGTTACCGTAATTCACGTCAGATTTTATTTCTCAACCCTAAACCTTAAAATGAAACGTGAAACGTTAAGGAAAAAAGCGTGTATCGACGTTTCATATTTTCGCCGGCATCGCAATTTAGTTCGCAAGAAAAAAGTGGTTAAAACTCCCGGTAATATGGTCGATTTATTCGTAAAAGAAGAAAAAAGAGCGAACAGAAGAAGATGGTTCAATAGGTAATTGATAAAAATAAATTGCATCAAAGTTGTAAAGTGTTAGGGTCATTCCCTTTGGGATAATAAAATCAAAAAATGTTAAATGCAATCGAGCGTGTCGGAGGAGGGCTCGATTTTTCGCAAACACCGAAACGCACGCGGAAGTGAAAGAGAAGCATAGAAATGCGTCGTTACTATTAAAATATAACAGCGAGCGTATGCATATTTGCAATACAAAAAGCAGCAGGGTGACGAGCATCTCGGCAGCCGGCGCACATGCGTGCTCGTGCGTGACGGGGTAATACCCGTAAAAATGCATCGCGGGTCGTGTTTGCGGTCGCACTGTCGACACGTTTCGCGCCGATCGGAGGGTGCGTCCGTGTGTAAGTGTCCTCCATGCTTCTTCCCGTCGCCGAACTTTAGGACGCCACGGCGATACGGCACGTTCGGATGGATGTGTCGTGAAAAATATTGCCTCTTATAATACGTATCGAATTATCACGATAACGTCTTTATTGCCTGCCGTTTTGCGATCAAGTAATTTGACGTGTATCGAACAGGGGGCAAGTAGAAAGAGACAAAGTATCTTAATCTGGCATTAAACTTGTTACTTTTCTCAGCGTCTCGTGTTATATTAACACCATTGTATCAAATACCGGTCAATTTTCACCTTTCGATTTACTGTTAATATTGCACGAAAAATACGTTATTTAACTTAAAGACAATTTATGCACAGTCACCTCAGTTCATGTTAATTCAGCATTAATTTGAGCAAGTGCAATCTAAGTTATGTTAATAATTTTCTTCGAGGTGTGTCGAAACCTTTACCAAGGACACTATTCATGATTTCAACTGGATGACACTTTGTATATAATAATGCTCAATTATAATATACTCTTGGTGTTATGCCAACAATGTAAAATGCAAATAACTCTTGCGCGATACAAACAATCAATTTTTCCTCACGAGGCAGCGGAATTGCCTCGATTAAAAACACCGATTGTGCAGCAAAATACGAAAAAACGTTTTTCGGTCAAACGATCGCTCTTCGGATACTTTGTCGCGGCTGACCGACGTTATAATTTAACATATCGGCCGAATGAAAAATGTACCTGTTGTATGACAAATCTTGCTCTACATACATCAATGACAATATTTCTTATCTATTACAGTCAATATTTTACACTGACATATCAATGACTTGCTGCTTCTGCGAATCAGTTAATTACGACAGCAAATCGATCGGGCTTTGCGCGGCCACGTCGCTCGTGAGCGTCATTTTTCTCCGGTCATAAATTCATCGGGCTTTTGTCGCAATAATTTCAGCCGGTTATTGCTTCGAACCGACAAAAAGTCACGCGTTTGCGACGAAAACGACCCCTCACTAAACGCAATCAACGGTATCTATTGATTCGTAGACAAAATGGCGCGGTTAAAACGAAGGAATATAAAACTGTTGAATTGCGAACCAGTGTCTGGTAAACGTATTATATTTTCATATTATTATAATAATTATAATAATATGAAAATGATTTTCAAATATGTTGCCGTCGAAACGAAAGTATAATTTATTGTTCGATTCGCGCGTAAAAAGTGTTTGATGTTAAAACACGCTTTGAGAATGAATTGATTTTAACGTTACGAGATAAATTACGAGTATTATGAATAAGAATGTTGAGCATTCATTGAGAGTCACGGTACCAAAGGTCGCGTAGATAGCGGCGTACCGGGAAAATATTCCATTGGCTTTGATGAATTTCGCCGGTCTCGACGAAATCCACCGTGGATAAGAATTTTAATTTTTGCCATTCGATTATGTTTATAAATTGAACTGTCAATACGATTTTTGATACAAACGTCGTCGGCAATTCTTAATCGATCGCGTGCGCAGAATGTACGAGAATGCTTGAAAAATTGCGCGACGTGGAAAACGTTGGCGCGCGGGAGAAACGTTGGCGATGAAAAAATATCGCCCCGGGTTCGAGCCCGAGTGAAAAGGATATTTCGTTTTCGCGAATAAACGATATTACCACGGAATTCTGTTCTATTATTCAGGGACACCCTTATCCGAAGTGTTTTTATTCAATGAATAATCCGCGCGGCGTGACCAACAAAAATGCACGATATTTGGACTCACGAAAGCTGAGCGTAATCGTACATGATTCACAACTCTCGAACGCGGAAGGACTAATAATGATCGCTCGCGCACGAGCCAAGTTCGCTTGGCCGGCAGGCAAGCGAGGGTCAACAGGATCGAAGGCTGGATCCAATAAAGTCTTATAAACATATATGCTACTTCGGCGGGGTCTGCGGTCCGAGGCCGGTTAGTCTCTTAGATCGTAATCGGCTTTTATCTACCCCCTTTTCCTCTGCCGCGCAGATTATAGATTATAATCGTCTTTTATCGGGCTCTTCAATTCGCCATAAATAACGTCGATCGATCCGTCGGTGATTCCGCGGACGTTACGTCTGCTTCGTCGAATCCGCGCTCGAAAATCGTCGATCCGTAATCGCGCCTGTGCCTGTGTGTGTAACACTTACCCGCGTCGGCAAATTATTGCCCCGGGAAAACGTGAATTTCGCTCGCGATCAATCGGCCCGGCGAAAATAATATCAAGTAAACGCATCGGCGTTTCGTACGTGAGAAAATTGTGTCGCGAGACAAAGCGTTACTGCTGCATTTTCATCGGGGAATTTCTCAATGCCGTAACCAAAAATATGTAATATTAATCTGCTGACGGGAAAACCATGGAAAAAGAAAATAAGGTATTGTTATTTTAAGCAAAAAGTTTTGTAGGATCGTTTCGATGTTTTATTACTCATCTTGACGTTTGACTTTATAAAATACTGAGTAATAATGTAGTAGTTGAGCAAATTTTTTCTACACACCTATTGTATATTTTAATTAATATAAGTATGAATATGAGTAAAATAATTTCAATACGACATCTTTATACTTGCTTCAATAATATTTAACTGATCGCAAAAGAATCGGTTTTATGTAATTGTATTATTAGCTTAATTCAAACTAAAATTGTTTTTTTTTTTTTTTTTGTCAGAGTAAAAGTTACACAGATACTAATTTATCTTTTACTGTACATTTACAAATTTCAAACAATCATTTGCATGAATTAATTAAACACAACTAAAATGTTCAACACAAGTCATCTTGGATTCGTCAATTATCTACATCACCTCATTTACTTAATTTTTCCCTTACATTTCCCCATCGGTGAAAATGAATATTACAAAGTCTGTTTGCAAGCCAAGTTGAATTTTAAGCAAAAAAAATTAGATTACAACATTTGTGAATTGTTACAATGGTCAAAGGTACAAAAATATTTCACATTTAATATTTTTTTCAAGATGAAATTTTTTGACAAATAAATCTTCATTTTCAAACACATTCATTATCCAATATTCATCCAACTTCCGTTTCTTCAAACACAGAACAACATGACGACAAAAAACTCCGCAACATTTTAAAATTCGACTCATTTCGAGGCACAAGCGCAAGCGAAGAAAGCGTTTGGAAAACAATGGGAAAGAGCGAGCGTTCAAATAACTTTGGCCCGTCGACTTGGTTTTGCAAACAGCGCGGTCACCGGTTCGCCACTTCTTACGTTGCCTCGCATGGTATATTACCTCTCGCCGAACAAAGATACTTTTATCATCACGCGCGGCTTTACTAGCGCGACTCCACTTCCGTAAGACGACACGAGTGCGGGATTATCGCGCCGTTAAGCGGTCGATATTAAAAAGCCCCGCGTCGAATCGCGGCGTTATTGCGCGTCAAAGCCAATCGGCTGACGGGAAACCGCTCACGCGTTTGTTTTTTGCGCGCCAATATTCAAACGCCCCACGTATTTTGAAAGCAAGCGACTCGTTTGGCGACATTGTTTAAAACTCCAAAGGAGTCTTGAATATTACCGAATATTACCGAATATCAGCCGATTGTTTGTCAAATTGGTTTTTCATTGTGATAATCAAGTTACTTGACAGGTATATTCTGAAGTAAGGAGTAAGTTGATCCTAAGTTACGTTGTCTAGTAATACAAGCCGAATGGTGAACGTCGATCCACGTGAAACTGTGCATGCACGCGGTATTGGGACGATGAGATATTTCCGATGCTTCTTTGTGGCGGCAGAAAGTTTCAAACTGATTCAGCGGGGTTCAGTTCATTACCCTCCGATTTGTCGTAAATTCGCACGCTTGTTTGTTCAAGTGCAAGTGTAAAACATTTCTATCAATGGTTCAATTGGATATGCACACGTTTTTACAGCATTATTGACAATATTAGATTATTTTATTGTTAAATAGTGTTTTAAAATTTGATTCCCTGTTCACAAATCGAAAACAGAAAATAACATTTATTAATTGTTCCTGCCGTTCTTAAAACAAGTTAACACGCTACATCACAGTATCGTGCAGTATTGAACTCCACTGTAATAGCATTAATTTCCCCAACAGAACTTTTTTCACCATCAAAGCATCATCAAACCAAGCGCTCGTCACTGACTGGTGCAAATTATTACGACGCTACGGCGTTAAGCCGAGGAATTGGCAGGCGAGAAAAATTCCGCGAGCGGAATTAAATATTTGAAACGAGGCAGGCAAGGTTAGCAGGGGTTAGATTGATAATGAATCAGCGATATTAGTTTTTGATGAAGTAACGGTCCGAGTTGTCAGGATCCGAGGCCCGACGCCTAACGCGTTTCAACTGGAGCCGGCGTTGTATCATTCGCTGTGATTTGTTGTTCGGCGTTCCCGTTGCCTGGTCTTTTGTGAACAATCGGTTAACGATGGCTAACGATTTAGCGTCAGCTTTTCGCTAGACCAGCGAAACTAATTGACTGTGATCTTTATGCATGCGGCCATTTTTACGTCTCGCTGCTCGGCTCGAAGACAACGCGAATCATTCCGCTCGGGCCATTTTATTAGTCGTTTCGGATGATTGGTCGGCTAATCATTGACTAGGGCATAATTAATGGCCGTGTTGTAATCTGGAGTGATTGAGGAAATAGCACAAACGAGAATTTTCAAATCACGGCTACATGCTCGGCACTGCGTCGTTCAGCGTTAGTAATTATTGGGTGCTTCCGCCATGCTGGGTGTATTTATTAGCATTTTCAATCGACGAAGGAATAATGTCTCCATAAATTATTGTAAAATGTATTTGGCGATCGAAATTACTTTTGCAAAATGTTTGCTCCGAGTTTCCAATGTGCGTTAATAAGCGAGAATCAAAACAGCTGATGCTTTTAGTGTGAAAGGGGTGACGTTGCAGGTGATTTCGATAGAAAATATATATATATATATATATATATATATATATATATTCATTATTTCACATTCACCTGGAATACTTGGAAAGGTATGGAAAATTAATAAAACAGTATGGATTTTTATTCACAGTGAACATTTTTTGCAAGTTTTAAGTCATTTATGAGATTAGATATTTTCATCACTTGCGCGGAATGGGTAGATGGGATATTTTTCCATTCCACCCGGGTTACGTTTTTCATATGGAATACTTGGTTGGGATTTTTAAAAAATCAAAAAAGCGCAGCAACGTTGGAATAATTGTATTTAATTTATAATTCGTATCTAGTCAGTTTACTGATTAAATGGGGAACATTTTCATGACCGAAGTTTGAGTGAAAAACTGCAACAATTGAAGGGTTTTAGCGTCGCCACCCGATGTTCTCACGTTGCGAATCCGCCGGCAAAACAACGAAACACACGAACGAGTCAAACGTGTCGGCAAGTGCCGAAAAGCGAGAGGCCAGAGAGTTGCTAATTACGCGGGTGTATTACCCGGGCGGCGTAGCTCGGCGAAGCCACTGGGCCGAAATTTAAAAGCCGAAAATGCTCGTAACTCACGGAACTGCACTTAGGGGACCGCCGCCAGCTCACCCATATTCCCGAATCAAATCGACCGAACTTTTCGCCGGCAACCCGCCATGGCAACCCGGCCCTTACGTCGTCCCCAACGCGCATGATTATTCACCTTTGTCAAAATTATAAATTCGCCGTGTACCCTCGACCCTCGTTGTCCGCTTATAAACAAGCAACGAAGCAACTAAGCAGCCCGGCCGTTTCCCCCGGAGACCCGGCCGGCGCAAGGCTCCTCGCCGATATCGGAAGACACCGGGCACACAAATCCCCCGTCAATTAATCGGCAGTCGGCGGAGCTGCATTCGCGGGATTAATTTGTCCGTAAGCCGCTGCCTGCACGGCGTTCTTTGAAGGATTAGTTCGAATAATCCGGGGAATAGTCGGGGGGGATTATGACGAGCTGCTCGACGGCCGACTTAAGCCGCGCGCGCTCGCGCTTTGTTCGTAATTAAGAATCGGCCGGCGATGACCGTGCACACGAGGCCCTTATCGCCGAACGATACGGCTAATGCCTGGCCGCGTTCATTTGCATGCCGATCGATGCGCCTTTGTTTTCGCCCGACGAATGCTCGAGAGAACGCCAACCGATCCGCGCGATAATTACCAACACACAAATTACTTGGACGGACAAGTGTGTCGCGTGTTTATGCTCGCGTTTTTTATCATCGCTCGCGTCGATGTTCCAGCGAAAACTCAATCGGGTGTGTCAAATTTGAGTTGCGACCATAATTCAGTGGTTCTTCAAATTCGTTACTATGACTCTAAAGTGAGTCTGGGTTTCAAACAGGGGCCAGCTTATTATCTGATCGATTTTTTTCCTCGGCTGGTAAACAGGTTCTATTATCAATGCTGATACGCCATTTTCGACACGCGTTGGTATTCGCGGCAGCCAAAAATGGCCAAAATTGTAATTCACCATTAATGATTCGTCTACGAGGAAACTAATAATTAATGACCGACCTTCTATCGATCGTTGTGAAGCAGTACAAGATATCAATAAAAGTCACTTTTTGAGCTTGTCTTAAATTTTATTTTCAATTCAAATTGACTTAACAAATTTTTTATTGTATTATAAATCTATAATTTTAATAACGATTGTATATATACACAATACTTTATAATTGTGGTAAAATAACAATATTATAATATATTATTATACAATCAAGAATTCTGATGATGAATACAAAATTAATTATTAATACGACAGTTATTAATCGGAGGTCAGCTATTAACATTCACGAAATTGATTGTTAATATAAAATGTACGATTGATCAAATTAATCACCAGGGGTTATTCCTGGCTTCGGCCGTAGCGAAATCACCGGTTTCAAACGATGAAACGAACGGCGGCCCTTCTTTTTTACAGGGCTCATTGGTGTTTAATCACATAGAAAATGAGTTTCGCCTGGCTACGTCTCTCTACGGCTGATACAACGATTCGGGCGCGGATAACTGCTGCAATCGGAACGCTGCGACGGCGACAGGGTATTTAATTATTATCGACCGGTGGCCTATTGTTTGTCACGGATATCGTTAATAACGTTTTCACATTGATTAAACAATTTGGTCTGTTGTTCAGCAAGGTTATTGTTGGTTATGACCGCGCAGTTAGTTCTTCATATTACTAGAATTAATACGCGCGCTTCACGCGCGCAAAATTTAAGTTCTTCAGATATAAAAAAAATTCCTTTGAAAAAAACATATTTTTTTATAATTAAATTAAAAAATATTGTATTTCAAAATTACGTCAAACAATAATAATAACATACTTATAAATTCTTGTGAAATTTTATAACTTTCAATATTCAACAATTTTTTTTTTTTTTTATATAGAAAAAGTTTTTTAGAAATTTCATATTACTTCTTCAATTTATAAAAGCAATTAGTATTATACCATATAAAACATTACAAATGATTTTTTAAGTCATCTGTAACCTCAACTACTAATAATTAGAAATGTCAAAGACTGCAATGTCAAATGACATATCTTTCTTTTTTTTAATTCAAAATTTAAACTTGAAATTTCGACCAATCAAGTAACGAATAGAAAGGTTACACAACCAACTTCAAGATCATAACATCTACACTTTCTTTGAGGATTCTTTAAGGATAATATATGTTTAAAAAAAGATAAACCACCCAGATCGTGGTAACATAAATGCAATCATAAAAGGATGTAATTGAAATTTGTATAGTAGTTTTATTGAATAATTTTTTCTGAATAAAATATTTACTATATCTTTAAATAAATGTTCAAGCGAAAATATTCCCAGTTTCGAAAAAATTATTATAAAATAAATTTTTATCTTTGAGTATGGTGAAGTGGTAGCTCCTCGTCTGATTAAGTGAAATATAGGGAAAGTTGCGCAGCCACGTTCCCCTCTATTTTGGTTGTACTAAGTATAATGTATGTGTATTTAGCAATATAACAAGTTGCATCATATTATTACGGATGAATGAAAATTATTTTACTTGTTAAATACTTTGATTTTATGCATGTGTATATTCAAATTATATTTAAATTAATTTTTTTATTCTAATCATACATAAAAATTGTATTTTTTCAATCAATTTTCGATCAATAACAAAATAAAACTTTCATTTCCTACAAGAAAACATTTTTTTAAACCATTTTATAACAAGACACAATCTTCAATTTATAATACCGAAAATTTCTAAATGTCAGTTTAGCGAATTATATACCACAAGAGAAATATATTAATCCCTTACTGTCGGTTTCAGTCGTTTTAACAACTGACGTTTCAGTTATTGTAACAGGATAATGGGGAAAAGTATTTGTTATATACAAATAAATCGTAACAAAACAATGTAATCGAAAAATCTTACTACATGATTTCAAACCAACACTCTCAGTACATGTATTATTCTTTGACATCCAATCGATAATTCAAGTTAAATACTTTGTATAACTACTCAAGGTATATACATACTTTAATATTGTTGCTTATAAATAATTATGTATCCAAACAACTTTTAAATAATTCAATAACGATATACCTGTTACACAAACATTGTTATAAAACAACGTTGTTCGTTTCTTTAATTTGTAATTTGTATGACAATTCTCTAGTTTATTCATTAATAATAACAACATTCACTTTTGTATTATTAACATGAAACCACTGTGCACGTTTATTTATGCACAATGTTGTGCAACGTATATAAAACTGACATTTCTATTAAAAAAGGACCACATAAAATCTCTTGATGTAAAGCATTGTGATACAATTATAACTCACCGGTGTGTTACATAAATCAATACGGTGTAGTTTACAACCATATTAATTTCAAAGTGCTGATAATGCTGCTCTAATAATGTACGTAAATATTCTACATTAACAACATAATTTACAAAGCCACCCAAAAAACGTGTAAACAATCTGTTGCAGTTTTTCGTTTCTCTTTGTAAATGCGCAAAAAATTACTCGCATCAACGCAGCTATAATTATACCGAGGTAGAAGAAAGAAACGAAAAATCACGGCGTGTCATTAAATCGTGGATTTTTTGAAAAGACAAACAAATATAGAAACTTTACCGTCAATCGTAGCAAAGCTTGGCGATACAATAAAGTCTACTCAAATTGTATACGAATTACAATAATTTTCTCTCAGCATGCAGCAAAACGAAAAATTCAATCGACAATGCAATTTATCGAAACCAATCTCCTTTTTTTATCACGTCTGAAATTTTACCTCAATCGTTAAAACTTTAGCCCGCGCGCTTGCATCGTCCCGCTACACGTCGATTGGTTCAATAGATTGTCCGTTAAATAACGTTGTTAAATAACACGCCAGCAAATAGGACGACATTGCACAAATGACCGAACATTTATTTAATAACGTTATTATTGAAAAGGAAATCGATTAAAGGGACATAATGATGTGGGGTGCGCCAAGCCATTAGCCCGGGGAGGCTTTTTTCATCGCGGGGTGCGTATTTCATCGCGCAAACGAAAAGTTATCGGCTGCGCGAGTTAATATAAAAGATAGGCCGACGTTGGTTTTTATAGCGGATCAACGTCAACGACAAGTCGCGGGGTCGAAAGTCTCGGGGGCGAGGGTGACGAATGACACTCCGGCCGAATAACACAGTTCGTCCACGTCCGAAAGAAATCAAGTCCTCGCTCGGCTAATGAAAACAAACGGAATAACACTTGAAATCCGATCGTCGGCGCGAAAATCAGCGGAGCCGCCCTGCCGCTTTTTCATTCAAACCACGAAAGCCCGCCGTTCCCAAACGGCTTCACTTAAAAAACGCGCCACACCGACGGTAAATCACCGCGCGCCTCTCAAACCATTCCCAATTCGCCAGCGCGCTCCACTGAAAACCGACGGAAAATGGTCAACGACGCTCCGCTGGAAATCCGTCGTTTAACTACGAGCTACGGAACACTATCGACAAGCAATTCCGAGCCCTCGCGAGGTTCCGTCGAGAGACATCAAGGGCGTCGTTTCGGGGTCCGAGTTGGAGGTTTTGCGGAAAGAAAGGCGGGTTCGATGAAGCAGATTGAATGAAGGCGCCTCTTCGCACGGGGACTCGGGGATTATCGACCGCAAGTTTGACGTCGATTTCGGTGGATGTGCGAAAACGAGGAAGCGCCGACGGTTTGACGCACTCCAAGCCGAAGTACATTGTTATGGCAACCGCGTGGGTCGTGGGATGATTTATTTGAGAGATTCGAGGTTTTGTTGTAAATGTAATCACTCTAACTGTCAGGTGCGAGAAGACGTACAATTATAGGCGGGGAAGATAACGCCGACGTATTTCGTCGCATCGACAGGATTTTTGTTGAATCAACCGAATCAACTGCTGATTCGATGTATGAAACTATCATTTTGAGGGAATGTTCGGGAAAATGTTCCTTGGAAATGTTTTAAAAACAACTTGTTTCGTGGAACAGTGTAATTTGTTTCATGTCACTATTCGTTTTATAATTTTGAAATATTGTATATAATTTGCATACAAATTCATATTATATTGGACAGATATTTACAAAATGTGCGACTACGTGATTGACAATAATTTTCAGTTTTTCTAAAAAAATAAGAAAAAAAATAAAAATTTTGATCTCTAAATGTAATCGTCATATTTTATGGATAAAATGTAAAGGAGAGTGAAACAATTTCTTCTGCGAAACCAAAATTACGATCTAATTAATGAAAATAACATAAAAATTAAGTGTATCCTCTACCCAGAGAGTTAAAAAGAAATTGAGTTAACGGATTCATAAGAATGTTCGTGACATATGTAAAATTACACGTTTCATGAAAAAGTTCCCTTTTTTCTCTGCGATTCAAGGAATTTACACTTCTTTCTCAAAATCTCGCCAAGTATCAAAATACGCAACGTATTACGTGATTTTCCTCAACTGAGTTAACAGTGACAGCATGATGTCACTAGTCTACGACAAGTTATGGTAATATTTAATACAACATTTTTCTACCCCGGCACTTTTTGTTCGTAAAACTTTGATATTCTTTTGCCTTCCGAAAAAATAATTCCACTGTTAAAAGTGTTATTCCTTCCTCCCTTTGCACCTTAATACTCTTTCGCCAAGTCCTCTCCCCGCGAATCCGCGAAACATTCACTCGGTGCATATCAAATGGAATCTACATCAAAATCATTGCCGATAATAAAGAAATTTGTGTTGACTTTTGCCATCCCGGCGGAAGTTTACATGCCTTTGAAAAACGCCGCGTTTATTATCGCTATTACTTCTCGTTTCGTTCGGAACTGGGATGCGAAGGTGAAAAAGCTTTTGAGGGGCTGCTGATTCCCGAGAATGTAAACGGAAAAAGAACCACGAGCTCGTGGATAAAGGTGGAGAAACAAAGGCAAGACGTCCAAAGGGAGAAGCGCGAGAAATCAGGCAAACTGCGAGACGAAAGCAGAAGGAAAAGTTAGGCGAGTTTGCTACGTGGAAGATAAAAGCCGAAGGAGGAAAGCCAGTTGGAAATATGAAAGGGTCGCAAATGGAAAAAGCCGCGGCGGAATCACGACGTGCCCCCCCCCCTCCTTTTTCCCTGCACTGTCACACTCCATCTCTGTCCCTCCGACTTTCCTGTTTCGTCAATGAGTGTGCGTTGTTTTGTGGAATTCGGTATTCGAATTGGTGCCCCTTTGATCGACTCATCGATAGTCGACGTGGACGTTAAATGAAATTCTTTGATGATTCCGTCAAATAGGTTTAATTGGTTGCGATTTGTGGCTGCTTCAGTTTGGTCGGCTTTCCAATGCAGTTTGTAATGATACGTTCGGGCTGTTCGCGTTTGTAATTTCAGAAGTTCTAATCGACGTGTAGTTATTATTAAAATGCTCCTGGACAAAAACATATTTTGTTTCGCTCCTTTCGTTGATTTATAATAATAATTTTGAAATTCAGCTTGAAAGAAAGAATGGCTTTCCATCAACCGTTTCTGTTTGGGAAACAGTCGAAGGAAGAGCGAATAAAGAATGCTCGATTGATTTAATATAGTGAAACTTGAAAAATACACTCTTTGTCTCAAGCCGTGAAGTAAGCGTATCGATTTTTACCACATATTTTACGATCAAACTTGTACAATCATTTTCGACTGTTTTTTGTTTCAGGTAAGAACTTAAAGTAACTTTTTACATACGAGACTATCATGGTAGCAGGAAAAGTAAGTTTCTATTCAATTTTTATTTGAATAACTTCTGAATTGATTCTACGTCGTTGTCGTTGTAGAATTGATTAAAGTTATTATCATTTCCAAATTATTATTTTCTCTACAATTTTTAATTTTTAATTAAAAAAAAATGCGATTATCATACAAACGAAATCTTCTCGTAACTTTCATATTTAATATAGGAATTATTCAAATTAAAACTAATATTTTTATCTGAAGAGAATGTATAATATGAACATGGATTATGAATCTTAACATGACAGAAGGTAATTAAAAGATGATCACAAAAAATTCTGCGAGGTTCAAATAAATCGACGTGTTATACTATTTCTAAAATGGATAAAAATAATTACTTTTTAAAGTAAAAATAAAATTGGATTAATTTGATTAAATTTATATGTATGTGAACTGCTCAAATTTTATTCTCAAAAATTTGCAATAGTAATTTGTAAAAATAAATTAACGTTTATTGAAGGTAATTCAATTAGAAATTAATATTTTCAAAAGTTGAATAAAAAGATGATAGGATAATATATTTATAAGATGTATATCATTAAATGAGAGCTTTCCTTTCGCTTGTGTTTTTTGTCAACGCAAATACCTCTACAAATAAATTCAAGCGATAACACTTTTGCCCTATTGAAATATACCGTTTAGTTTGAAAATGTATCCAGTCTGTGTAATCCCTTACCAGTCACTGATACACGTCACTTATAATAAACCGATTGTGCGGGTCCGTGTTTGTAATTCTCCACGCTCCGAATGAATACTCTCATTTTTTACTCAAATCACTCGCTAGTTTTATTCTGTTTCAATGGCGAGCTCACGCATCATCTGCTTCGGTGCAAAAAAAAAAACCACGCGTTTTCTGGCTCGTGATTCTGTCCCGGTAATCATGAATCTGTTGAATACGACCGACATATATTTAAAATAAATACTGGACATTTATTTTAAGTGCTCACGCATAGAGTTTTTTTATGCTACAGTTATTTTCTGTCCTGTCATTACTCATATTGTATAACGCATGGGGGGAGGGGGGATAAATTGACAGAAACAGTGTTGCGCTTGTTGCAAATAAGCAATATATTACACCGCTGGCGACGTTTTTTTTTTTTTTTTTTTTCATCTCGAAACATTTCAATTCACCTTTTCAATTATTTGCTTCCTTATGGGCCCATATTATTTTATATACTTATTCACTAATTTTCTAATATCAAATGTTTTTTACTTAAAAGGCGGCCCAAAATACTTGTTTGTTACTTTTGAAAAATCTCTTTTGATGTGGGTCATTATTTGTCGATCGATAGTTAATTTTCACGCTTAAGTACAGATGTAAAAGAAGCAAATTCATTCGTATATGTTTACGTTTTTGTATATATTCACCCTAGATACGAATTCACTTCAAGATTAACGATGTTTAATATTTCATCTTCGTTTCGCTTTGTATCATTAAGACTTCAAACAGCTTCTTTGATTTTACCTAGCGCATGATACTACGCACTCGTGTAATATCATGCGGTTGCACGATAGATCGGTGCAAGTGTATGCATTACCTAGATTTTCATCGAATACGACTTTTTACAATTAATAATGTCTTTGACGTATTTAAAATTAAAAAACATGCCCCGGATACTTTACGAATGTATTCAAATTTAAACATGTTACTCTTTCGCGGCGCTACAGATCCTGTTTGAAATGAATATTAAATATTTTACCAAAATCTTGCACATTTCTTCCATCGGATACTTGTTATTATTATTATTATTATTATTATTATTATTATATTTAACAAAATTTTCAAAAACCTATGCTTGCTTTTATAAAAATTAACGATGCTAAAAACTATGAAAATATAAATTTATGTTAAATTATCAAACAATACTTGGAAACTTGAGAAAATTATACATCCGTAAAATGAGATTTCATTTTATCGCGTTAAAATTGATTAACATAATTTTTCAATCTTGATTTATCAGATTAAAGTTGTACATTCTATGGAGCAGATTAAAAATCTCCTTCTAATTTATAATTAAAATAAATCAAGCTTGGCATCAAAATAACCGTCGAAATTTGAAGTTTCTATTAATCCACTTGACAGAACGATTTTCAAGCGATTCAGGTTCAACGACCCCGAAAAGCTCAATAATATAATTAAGTAACGCAGCAATACATCAAAGTATTACGCGAGCCCTCAAACTATGATCAAATTCGAGTAGCTTATAAACTTCGGCCAAAGAATGTTCCGCTTTTTGCCTCGCTCTTCGAGATATAAAACCTCACGTTGGTTATAACTCGCTTCGACATGCCACTCGACGCTCTAAATAATTTAGTGGCCATCGAAGACATTTTCATCCCTGACAAAAAACCGACGGAAATCCGTCCATGCAAAAAAAAAAAA
>JABFOV010001052.1:0-28532 GCA_022817685.1 Aradophagus sp. ZL-2020
ATATAAAAAATATATGTAACCGTGCAAACTGTTAAGTACTTTCTCATTTAGTCTGATATTACTGTAATTTTGAAGTCAAATGCAATACTTAAAAAATATTTTCACATAAATATTATATATTTGTTTATTTTAAACATTGTAGTTAAATTAAAAACACACAAATATATGTATTAGTATGCAAATATTTTATTTTTTAGATATTAAAAGTAATTTAAAATAATTTGATTATAATAACCGACACTTGACTAGGGAAGTCATAGATTTTCTACCTTAACAAAGTAGAATGTAACGCATGAATATCATAGGCCGATCAATTCCCCTTGCGAATATTATCACCCAAATTCATAAATTGAAGAAAAATTGTAATCAATTTTTAAACACGCGTCATAATTTGTTATAATTCCTCGGTATAAGCCAAATAGGCTTCGCTCATGTTAATATGATCATCCGTTTCGATTCATCTTTAATTATCATTCCATCGTTTTCCAACGATAATCGAATTTCGATGCTCGGACATGCAATGACAATGTGCGCAATTGCACGACAATGTCCAGCTGGCGCAATCTGATCGCCATCGAATGATACAACCAAAATGTATGCAGATGTGATTTACACTTGGAAAGGCGCTGTTATGTAAAATCCATAACAATCCGACGAGGCGTGATGTCGCACGTGCACCACCAGTCCCGGACTGCCGGCCCTTAAACGGCCTAAAAGCCACATCAGAATATCGTCCTTGGTTCCGCTTGGAAACAATATAACTACGTCGCATTCCTGGAAAGATTAATAGACGGGAGATAAAAGATACAACACATGTTCCGCCGGCGAGCGTATTGATCGATTTCTCGTGCCACGAGGGACATATAACTGACAATCGCCGTACTAACCTGCGTCGGTACTTTTTGGATCCAAAGGCGGCGGGGGGTCATCAAGTGACCCGTACAGGGTATTTTTCGCCTTAAAAGTCGGGAAGCTGAAAAAAGCAATTACGTAATTGTCAGTTTCATCCGAAGTTGTACGTTTTAGCAAAAACTAACAAAAAGTAAAGTCGTTTAGTTAATGACCGTTAATTCAGAATTCCAGCGCGGCAAATAAGTTTGATTGAAAATGTTTAAATTATATTGGTTTCGGTTGATTAACTGCAATCAACGAACAGTTAAAGATTGATGTGGTATGTTTATATTGTTACGTTTTATATAGCTGTGTTGTATAAAAGAATAGCAAAGTTGACAAGAAAAATGCTAATCTTTTTATCGCTACAGTGTAAGAATAAAATTTAAAATTATCTTGTTATCTTCTGATTTTTCAAATATTGATTTTAAAAAGCGCATATTGCTACATTGTACGAATGAAAATTCATGCTTTACTTTTTTTAGATTTATTTAAAAAACAAAAGTAAGTATAAAACGTTCTTTGTCTCACCAGTAAAATTTTGTCCTATATTTTTTGGTTGTATAAAATGCAACGCGTTTTCTTTGCTGAAGGAAAAAGATGTGTGAAGATTGTGTTGTGTTTTCTCAAATAGACTTAATTCTTGATCAATATTTAACTGAAGTCAACGCGCAGAAAGTTGTCTACTTTTCTTTCGCGACGAATTTAAATTTTCAACAACTTTTAAGTCCAGCAATTAAGTTGAGGACCAAGTTATAATCACCGAGATGTACCTTGAAACGTAAAGTTACAATGTGTTGAAAATGTAAAGATTTCGATTTTGTGTGCAAATACACCTTCCGATCTTTAAAACACTCGGAAGCTTTCATTTGTTGTGATAAAAGTGTTATAAACTTTTCGTATATTTGAAATCCTCGCTAATAATATTATCACAAATGACTCAACAATTTTTTCCTATAAACGTTATAAGATTATTCCAGCAAAAAGGTTCAAATACTTGTAAACCAATTCCCAAACTTATCTCTGAACTTTGTCACACTTTGAAAGATTTATTTCAAAAGAAAAAAATTTTGTCTCTGTAATTTAAAAATTACTTACTTTTTTGAAAGATTAAAAGGTTCGAAAACAAAAATTTTGTTTTTAAATAAAGTCGTTCTTCTTCAAGTCAAGCAACGATGTTGTCGTCTAATATTTGGATGGGTGACACAATAAAAACTTTGATGTTTTAATTTTCAGTCGCAATGTCTTGATTGAGATTCGTGTCAAACTTATTAAAGTCGTTTTGACTATAATCGCATGTTATGTCAATGACCAATTTTGTATTATCAATCACGCTACGTTTCGCGAGCAGCGTTACTAACTGGGCTGTACAACTGCTCATCTATTCTACATAAATAATCGGATATTATGCTAAAGTTCGCCACAGGTGGTTCATGTATGATGAGCGAACGCGGACTTCATTATGAGAAGTATCGCTCGTCGGGTGTCACCTCAAAGTTGCGATGAGTTCCATAATTTTCGTGACAAATTTCTGACGCGACTTTCGACGCTTTGCGCTGCACCGCGAACGAAACTTTATTAATTATTAAAACAACGTGAACATATTTTGTAATAAATACCAATGGCAATTTGTCAAGTATTATTTTAACGTTATGTTACTACAGAATTGCATTACACGTGTTCATTAATATGATAATCAATACGAAATTTTACTGCCGTACTCAAAACAGCGCAAACGCGCGGAATTTCAATGTTTCGCTCATTAAGCTTTGTATGCATATGCATTTTCCTGAAATACAAGCACGTGCATTCATGGAAGCTATGCAAAAACAGTTACATTTCGATAGCTTTTCCAACATTTGCCTATGAATTTTTTTTTATTTTGTGAAAAGTTTGTAGAATAACTTAAGTGCAGATAGTTGGTAACGATTTGTTTTATTAATTTTTCAAATCAAAATTAATAAACATTATCGTTATAATTTGTAAATTGACAATGGGTTAAGAAATACAGACAATACAAAAATTAGTCTGTTAATTGGTGAAATTTAATTGTAATAATATCATCATTATTCTTATTAATAAATATGATAGGAATACAAATACAGAAATTCGTTGTGTTGTATGTTTACTCCAAATAATAATTTTCCCTTAACATGTGATCTATAATGAAAATGAGTTTATATAACTCTTGTTTATCTGCTTTGTTTATAAATCACTTTTGTTTTGTTTATCTTATTTGAATGCCAAACTCAAGCAAAGTATACAACATCACGAGCGATTTAGCGTGCACAATCATTTCACGTTCACTTTCGCTTTGATAAATACGAATTAATATCTTTTTTTTTACATCTGTCAAATGTCAAAAAGAATCTTAAAGTATAGGATATCTTATTTTGTTTTAAGATTGCCAAAAATTATGAGACAATTTTACCTTCCTTTTTTCTTATTATGTCATCGAATAAAATAAAATGAATAATAAGCAAATTTACTATTTTTATGTGTGTATTTATTATGTTACAAAATATATTTGTTTTTTTTTTTTTTTTTTGGTATCTTTTACAATACTATTATTTTTATATCCAATATTATTATTTGATAATTTTTATTATATAAATATTTTTATATCATTATTTAAAATTATGAAATAAAATTAGATTCAAAAATATGAAATAAAATATTCTTTGCATATTTCTTTTCACACAGTATCACGTTTGATACAGTTCTGATTCTGATCATGTTACACATTTATTAAATTCGTCCGCATGATAAAGTGGTCCAATTTATTATCGGGCGCATTTTAATGAACGATCAATTACTGGGAAAATGCTTCTTGCATTGTTAAAATTAAATAACATTGCACGTAAGTAGCATCCGTCGAACCAAATATCGCCGGAATGGAATTGAAAGCAGAAGCCAGATTATGAGGATCATCCGGATCGTGGTGTTTAACATATCGGATACGAATTCCGAATCGTGCGGATGAGTGAATTATATAAAATTCGTCGGGGTTTGTGCGACGCGGTTATTCCATAGAGCCGCAGTTGTGGCATTTTCAAAAAGTTTGCGAAATGAATTTTCATTTGCGCGCGAATCACGTGCTGTAAATTGTCACGTGTCGTAAAGTGTAGTTAGAAAAAATTTTCGCACTTGGCGAAAGCCGTCGCTCCACGTAACGACTTCTTCCGTTCGACGAGATAATAAGTTTCTTGGGCGCGATAACAGGGCAATCGATGCGTCTAATGGTGCTACGGATGAAATTCACCGGTGTTATGAATAAAAATGATCCGATCAACGTAAAATAGGATAATATGTGCAAGGAAAGATAATTATGATTTGTGTTCGTTACGTCTTTTCATTTTGTGTTTAACCGTATATGTCGTTACATTTAATCGAATAAAGAAGGCAAAAGATTTGTTTTAAAATTGAATCAGTTTATAAATTATCATTTTAATGTTTTCACTTCCATTACGTGAAATTTCGTAATGGAAGAAAATTGTTACAACTTTTAATTGAAAAACTTTGTTTTAGAGATAATTTAATTTTGTTTCGACATTATTTCAACGCTTAATGTTAAATACCAACTCACGTAATCGTCTTGGAGTTAAATGTGAGAAAAAATTCATGACAACACGGGGAATTAACGTTCAATTGAGAATAAATTAAAAGTCTATTTTAAAACGCTAGAAGAGCAGTGATTTAAAAACTCTTCAATAGCAATTAATGGTGAATGATTTAAAATTAATGATGAAATTTGAGTACAAGTTGCGAAAGTCGTGAAGTTGTTATCAAGCTTTGATATGGTGATATCGGCACTATAAAGATTGCTTTAAACAAAGTACTTTAATTTAATGCAGTTTGTCCTTTATTTAGAAAATGGTATCTCCAATTTCGACGATTAGTCACTAGTATTAAGAATGTCTTACTCTAAGATCATCCTAATGGTTTTTGGACTGATTAAAAAACTTTTTCTTCAAGGCCAATACGGGTCCGATCTAGCCATATAGATGCCATGTTATTTTCTTGTCAGTGTGGCATCAATTTTTTAGTAGTACTAGCTGCTCTGCGATAAATGTCGATAAATTTGTGGCATACAAAGTTTTCATTACAAAATCATTTCAAACATTTAGTTTAAGTCAATATCATTTTCTTCCGTCTAGCCAATAGCGAAGGTATAAATAATTAATAAATTAAATTCTTGGACAAATCGAATTACTTTGGCGGATTCTTGAAGGGAACTTTTTTATCGCGTCGGCTTGGTTTCCTCGCGGGAATATAGTTTGAGCTTTACTTGCAACATATTCGGAAACACGATCGAAGCTGAAACTGCGACAGTCTCAAAGTTAAACGTTTACTGGAAATTGTAAAGTGAGTGTTTGCAACTTTTAAGATTACTTGCATGAAAATTCGTCCGTGATATTAACGTTGCGAAATATTGAACGCACGGTTGTTCATTAAACGGGCGTATTTGCGCGCACTTTATGGGAGCGTGCTGACGACTACGTCGCTTGTGTGCACAGGACAGAAGCATTATTGTTGTCTAATGTGAAAAACCGCAAGTAGGTTGCGCGCACTTAAAACCGTTCTAAAATGGAGGAATCGTTTAATTCTGGTCAGAAAATGGCTGGCAATTAACGTTCAATAACGACCGATGGAATTTTGCTGCGGTTGTTCGGAAATTTCATGAAAAAGACCAATACTGGAACTTTAATAAACAGAAAGTTTACAAACTTTTCTTTTTCGCAGCTAATAAATTTCAAACATTAGTTTCTAAAAATAACAATCTCAGATTATAAATCTTACTGTCCTTGGATAACTCGTTTTAAGACAACAAAAATAAGTCACCTTTATCATATACACAAAGAAAGTAAGATTGCGAAATTGTTAGCGATCGCAACGAACTTCAATTAAATAACTGTCAAATTTATAATTTTTTCCTCTTGAAGCGACGTTACTGTTGTACATGTTATTTTCACTCAAAAAAGACAAGAACAAAGTATAAATAGTCGGGCTTATAATATAAGGGTAGCGAACAAACAAATGCGTGAAAATAACAAATGCTCTGTTTATTTTCTGTGCCATATGTTCTTGCTTTGTAAATACGAAACATCTAGTTATTTCAATCTAATCTTTAATTTCTTTCTTTGAGATTTTAGAAATTCAGGACGAGTTTAATTCATCTATTTTAAATAAAATAAAAAATAATAGTGAAATGACGAGAACTAAATTTTGAAGTGGCCTGAAAATTGTTCAAACTTGAAATTGCTGACACTTTCAAGGAAAAAAAAGTTATCGGTAAAAGCGAATAGTTGAAGTATGTTCAGCGAATAATCTAACGGTTTAATTGACATTTGTGAACATTCTTTACATTTTTTTTGCCTCTGTTATTTGATCGATTGAAGCTGCCAGTGAAGATGTTATAACAAAAACTTGTTATTATTATAAATGCTTGAGAAAGTAAGATCGATATTGTAGGACGATCATTAATACGCTGGTTTAGCCGCAGCTATACGAATTGTCATACGCAACTCCTTTTAGAGGCTTATTACGAGCTAAAAATGTTTTGATGTTGACTTTTACGAAGCAACGTGCTTTTATCGAATTTCGGGATAATTGTAAAAAATCGCTTGAAAAGGAGAGCAGCGAGACGCGAAAGTGCAAGACGGGACAAAGATTGTTTTATGAAACAAATTTATCTAACAGTTTTTCAGGCTGAATTCATTTGAAATAACGTCAATTCGCTGTCATTCATCGACATTTAAAGGGTAGACTGCGTTCTTTATTTTACAATCATGTCGGAATTTCTCTTTAAAGTGTTCAAAGTTAAAAATATAAAAACCGAACAGCTTTAAAATAAAAAAAGCAATATTGTTTTTTTTTTTAATTTTAAATAGATTAAAAGTATATGAATAAACGTACAATTTTAAATTTACTTTTTGTTCTATTCTAATCATATTTATAAAGGTGTCTAATTTGCAAAAATAAATTGTTAAATAAAAGTTTAAAGTGCTTTCAACTACCTGTGAAATGTTTATAACAAGTTAACAAAATATTATAATGTTAATGCCGTTTTATAAATATAATAATGAAGGCCACCGTAATATGTGAAATCGGCGGATTGAAAAAAAAAAAAAAAAAAAAAACGATAAATTAAACTTTTTTAAAAGGAAAATATTTTTCTTAGATGGTACACATGATGATATTTGAATGTAAAACTTAGAATACGCAAAAAGCCAAAAGTATCTCAATGCAGGATTGCTTGATCGAATCTTAAGTGAGATTGTACACGAAATCGAAATTCAATCTTGTTTCGCGTCCTACGTAAAATATTTTAAATTGACCTTTTAAAATACGACATTCAAACACATATAGAAAATATTGACAAAAATTAAGTCGCTGGGAATGTATTGCTTCAAAATTTGAGAAAAAGTAAACAAGAAGTTCTTTGAATGGTTATAATCATGTTATGAAAATGAACTACATAATAATACTTTTAAATTTTAGTAGAGCGACGTTTACTATGTAAGATTATAGGATTGTGTATAATTTTATATGAAATATAAGGCTTTGTATTTAAATTAAATGTAAATATTTGTATCGAATAAAATAATTTTGAATGCCTAACATGTATTACACGTAATACATATTTATTGCATTATCATAATAGAAAAGCCAACATTTGTGAATTTAAATTATTTCGTAATAAAAGTTGGTATTTTAAGGTTTAATCATATTGAAAATAGAGTATTTATTTAGTATAATTAATAAATCACGACATTCAATACAAACTAATACATTTTTAAGCACATTCATAAGAAGTAATCAATTTTTAAAAAATAGCAATCAATTATTAAGATGATTCTAGAGTTATGCGAAGTATTGTAGTTTAATAGTTGTCAATTATAGATGAAGCAAATTTTGCTTGCTTCAAATTATATCGTTATTGGATACCAATTATTCATTATTTATTGACAATATGGCAAGATTATACAAAGACAGACTTTAAATCAATTTATATTCATAAGAAGGGAATGAACAATGTAAAATCAGAAATAAACCGGGATGTTCTAGGGCCAGAGAATAGACTATTTAAATTGGAAAAATTATATAATTAGATATAAACCAATTAAATAATTATTAAAGTATATTGTACTTGTATACAAATGCAAAATGCATTCAAGTTAGAAAAACTGTTCTCTAATAAAATGCATTTATTTTTTACATCAGGATCGTAAACATGCCACGACTTTTATTGCTTTCCTGAAAAAAAATCAGTAACTTATATTATACTCCTTTCCCTTCCTTAATTGCATAATTTGAAATAGTTAGTTCTGCACTTCACTACAGTTAATATTAAATTAAACTGAATTCAATTACATTAACGTTTCGCAATTTTTATTTAATTAATTCAACTGATTCAACTGTTTCGATCGGAAGCCATTTACAAGAAAAATATCAACACGTTAGGAATACCAATGTCGAAAAAAGCTAAACTGTTCATACGGCATCGGGACTGAAAACCGAGAAATTTCGACGTCGTATTGAATGGAGCATCTCGAATTTGCAGACGAAAAGTCTGACGACAATGAGCACTTCGTCGAATAATCAAAGACCTTGCGAAAGCAGTACGCATATTGGGCTATCATTACGCTTGATTATATAAAAATAATCAATCTCGGTTTGAATATAGATGAGCCGGGTATATCCGAGCTAATTAAGTTCTTTATATAGAACACGAATGATGCGGACTGCAAATATGTTGACAAATATTCTTCTTCGAAGCTAAGGTTCGAGTGAAGGATTTTGTTTATTTTCTCAACGAAAATTATCTCGCAAACAACTTCGCGGCGTTGGCTGCCGTCTGCCATTTAATTTGTCTCCTTTGATATTCTTTTATCATCAGATACCACGATAATGAAAGGATAATGATAACTGAATGGGCTGACATTTGCAGCTGAGCAATTGCTTTATTTTGTCAATCTACTTTCACGAGAGGAAATTGATTCTCGCGAGCATCCAATCATTGGCTTTTTAAAAAAGCAGAATCGAAGCAAATGTCATTTTTATTCATCGCGGCTCTTTTTTGGTTTTCGTCCAAAGTATTACGATTGATCTGTCTTAGTTTTTGTCGAAAAACAATGTAGATTAATCTGATATGAAGCCTCCATGGTGTAATGGTGAAGGCGTTTGCCTGGCGAGCATCAGAATGCGAGTTCGATTCTCGTCCGGGGGCGTTTTTCACTACCGCAGCATGGTGTGCTTCAGGTGGAAAAGTTACTGGTTCGAGAATCATGTCTAGCCGATAGATGGCACCATGACCTCCTACTGGTAACTCTGTACATCAAATTTACGAGTTTTCACAAAAAAAGTTACTGACATTTACTAGCGTAAAAGAGAGGAAAACCAGGTTTACTGGCTCTCTCTCACAGCCAAAAAGTACAACAACAACAACAATTAATCTGATATTGTGAGAAGCTAATGATGAGTTTATTGATAGAATGTTTCAGTTCGGCTTCGCCAGACCCATGAGATGATTGTAGACTGTATGCGCAACTATGACGTTGGATCTGTAGATATTCTGAAAGCTCCTTTTGTTACAAAACCTTGAAGAAGTACCGGGTTCGATGTGCGACAATGCACAAGATTTTTCTTATAAGCAACCAAACAGCTTTAATGTCTTTCTTCGTTCGGGTCTAACAGACCCATATGGTGCTTTATTAATGAGCATTATTTTCAACAACTTTTCTTAAATGTAATAATTCATAATGTGTCACACACTTTCGTTTTTCATTTTTCGTTCAGCTCGGTAATTTATTTTCTCGCAAAAACGGCTACCATTGTGCGAATTTCTCGTCACGTTTTTGCACTGCGATATAAACCAAGTTCGATTCGAGTCTAAGAAAAATAAATTCCCCGGTTCTGATGAATACAAAGGGATAAGGATAAGAAGCAGGGAATTGCAAGATCCCAACTTCTGTTACAAAATGAAATATTAAAGTGAGTAACTGGCGATCCATCAATCAACGTTGTACCATTTATACGAGATGCGCTGCCAAGTTGCACGTGGTAGTCAACGGATAAGTAGTAGCATGCAAATTTCACGTAATGGCGGGGAATTTGAAAAATAATAATAATAAAAAGAAAAAAGAGAAAAATAATATTCCTGGAAATTCGCTACGAGTTAAAATGAATTCTACCATGTGGATATCATTTTTGATTAAAATTTCGTGCACGCGTTTCATTTTGTTGTACTTTCTTTCGAGGTTAAGTATACACTTAGAAAAAGATTGGTTTAAGTTAACCGAAATTTGGTTAAGTGAACCGAATTCTTCAGTTGATATAACTTCTACCAAATTGTAAGTTAGAATAACCAAATTATTTGGTAAAAAATGTTTGGTTATTTTAACCAAAAGATTTCTTTTGATTGACTATGAAAGTCGTTTGTTTTAACGTTAAAATCTAACCGTTAAACTAACTAGATTAAGCTACATAGATGTTTAAAACTGTAATGTATGTTAAGTTTTTAAACTTATAAATAAAATAAATGTATTCTGACTAAATTTAAATTTTCATTTTGCATAAAAATAATCTGTATATATATATATATATATATATATATATATATATATAATAATTGCATTTAAAACTTAAAAAAAAGTATTAATAAGACTGACCAGCAGTCACATGTGACACAGCCGTCAAAACTTCGTAGGTTAAACTCCATTGGAAAATGATGCGTGCGCATCCGAATTCGGTAAAATGAACCAAATAATTTAGTTTACTTAAACTTGTAGATCAGGATGATTCTCATGATTTAACCAAATATAAATTTAACTAAAGAAAAGATTATTATAAGTCAACACAAATCAAAAAACTAAATAATTTGGTTCGATTTACTTAATTATTTTTCTGAGTGATACAGTAATTTATAGAACTAAATGTCCAGAGAAAAGAATTGCAAAGTTTGCAACGAGTACTGCAACCAATTCAACTTTTCTACATTTTGTTGCCATCTTTGCAAATTTATTTACAAATTGATTTGCAATGTCGTCGCAGATTTATTTGAAAAGTTTGTTCGCGAAAATGAATTATACATGCTGGGAAGAAAAGTCTGAAGAGCGCTGTAATATCGCCATGCAATAATTTTTCGATGTAATAATTAAAGTAATAACTTTTTTAAAATTATTTATTATTTGTTCTATTTCCATAAACTTCTCAATTAGTTTCAGTTATAGTAAATTATATTTGTAAGATGAATAACAAATGTATTCAGCCTATTACAGAATAAAAATAGAAACAAAACGGAAAAGAAGGATATTCAATTAAGATTTAATAAACCGCTGTCTTAATCGAACGTTCGCATCATTTTTCTCTGCAATTGTAATTTAAACATTAAACAGCGATTCAAAGGCCAATTAAAATTGAATCGCATTATAAGGCTCGTTCGCGTTGTTGAATTTTCAGCGTCTAAATATAAAATCCGTTGAAATTTATTGCAGAAAGAAGCGCACGTTCGCCGACAATGCGGCTCGTGCCGCGATATAGCCAATTTTCGTACAATTCCCAGTTAACGTGTTACGTAATTCACCGTACAATGCTGCGCCGAAACGTCAATTAAAATCATCCAAATCAAAGATAAAACGACGTGCAAGATCGTCGACGACGATCCTTGTTATCGTTAATTAAGAATCAGTCGCCGCGAGCTGAGAATCAGCGATTGTCTCGTTGCCGAACGAGGCTATCAACATTTTGCCCCCGATATCGATTATTCGCAATCGTACATTGTTTGCAACTTCGCAACGCGTTATTCAACAAATTCGTATTCGCCGTGCTATTGCTGCCAGAAATGGCGAACAAAAAGGGTCGAATGTCAGTTTTCGCCGCCGGACGTGTTATCCGAAATCGAACTGCGCAGGGGGTGGTTGGCATGGCATTGTTTGCGATAGGTTAGGAGTGAAATTGTGGCTTTCGCGTCGGCCCTCTATCTGTTTGGTAATCGTTCGATTCGCGAAAATCAGTCGGACTTCATTTTCAAATAATAGAAAGAAAGGAATTAGTATCAGATTTGTCATCTTTCTTTTTTTGGTGAAGTATATTTTGGTGAGGTATATACGTGTATGTATGTATACGCATGTATGTATGTATACGTGTATGTATGTATACATGTATATATGTATACGCAACAATTAATTTCTGATTTTTCAATGTATAAATTGTTTAATTACTAGAAATTGAATGTCAGTAATAATAATATTCGCTTGGTGCGAAATCATTTTAAACTTATTATTTGTTCAATTAAAAGTTATATCATTCTGATATAATTGTTTACTGGACAGTAAAAATTGGAATAAATTGTAAGATTGCATATTACAAGTTTTATAAATCTTCACTATATCAAATTCTTTTTTGTAATGTTGTGTAAATTGTCCCAGATTACTTGTTTACCGAAAAATATAACAATGTTCAACACATATTTCACATGAGATATTTGAAGTGGATGGGTAATGTGAGACACCCTTTGTCATATATATTTTGGAAATTGAAACTTCAAATAAAGTTCAAAGATAATTGATAGTAGATAATTGATCATCGTAAATAATGCGCAAACTGTACAAAGTATATATAAATATAATTTATTTTAATTTTTAATATTTTAATTTAATAATAATATAAAATAAAAGACTTTATCCGTTATCTATTCTTTTCAAAAATGAAAATCCTTCAAATTGACATCTTATCGCGCGAGCAAAATAGTTCTTCGTGTATTTTGCCACACCTATTCATATACCAGGTAAAAAGTACCACGATCGACTCGCGTGCGGGGGAACAAATGCACTCATAGTGTCCGTTGGTCAGACATTCCTTTACTTCAGTAACAAGTCTTCTCAAAATAGTTTATCGTCGATAAAAAATAAATCTAGACTGATATGTTGCTAAAAGTCAGTTCGTCAGTCAATAATCGAAAATATTACAGTCGAATTACATAAAGTGTTCTAAAGTACCTTTCAAGTTGCAATATAGAAAATTAGAAAAGAAAGAGTGTCTCAACGGTCACCCATCCTAACAGTTAATTTAACCAACTCTGACGCGCCGGATGACGGATTAATTTTCAATGAAAATACTAATTCTGTTACTTAAATTTAAACTCTATTTTCGGCGTTTTTAACGATCTTTTTGAAAGTCGAGAAATTTTAAAATTATTGTATATACATCAACATCTAACGTTATCAACTTTACCGTATATTCCCTCACTTTAACAATTTATAGTTAAATCGATGGAATTTTCGTTGATTCAACAAAACTGTTCTTTGTGTCATGAGGTCAACCGTGTCACGATAAGTTAAAACGTATTGCCAATGTGTGAAATTGCTGTGGAATTCGACCGCAGCACGTTGCGGACGAACGAAAACAAATCACGCGCGACGGCAAGGAGCCAGCAAGAATGTAGCATGGTTTTCACTTTCACGATAACCAATTTGTCGCGCGGTCATTCGGTTAACCCAACGAAGCAAAATCTGTCGAAAAGTTCTCAACCTGTGTATTTTCATTATTTTGGGCAAGTTTGGGGTGCGAGTAAGTTGAAGACAGAAGAAAAGAAAACGAGAAGAGTATCCCAGCTGGCCAGATGCAGCCATGGCAAGTGTCCCACTTGTCTTGTTCTTTTCTTCTTCTGATTACTCGAGTGCACTGCAGAAATAAGTGTCTTTTTCTAAGTCACTTTTACTAAGTAAAGCACAAATGGTGCTCCATGTCCTTGATTAAAATGCCGTTATTTATGTCAGAAGAGGCAACATTAGAAAACGAGGAAGGCATTTAAAATTAAGATTTATAATTTTATTCCTTAAGCGGATTTAAATTTGCAATGTGTAATTTACCGAATAATCGTTACTTTAATCTATACACTGTGTTTATGTAAACATAAATATGTAAATGAAATTAATGTATGTATATATAATAGTTTGAAGAAGTTAATTTTTGTATAAATGATAGTGAGAATTAAATATTGAAAAATTTATTTCTCCTGATAAAAACTTATATCAAAATTATTTATTTGAAAATACATTGAAAATTCAGAGTCGTCCACAGCATATATTATTATTTAGTTTTAATTGTGAAGAAGGATGTTGAGTCCTTAAAGTGTTAAATAGATTGTCGTCCATAGTATTCTGTTTTCTCTTAATATAATTATGTCGTTTATATTAAATCGAGCGAAAGATCGAATTATGATAAAAAATTGTAATCAATGAACAAAAGAGATTTAATTAATCTTGCTTGTATAAATTAGCATTAAAAAATTGAGAAACATTAAACAAATCGTTTTACATCTTTTAAGTAAAGTGTTTTTGTTCCAATTAAGAATTTTCTGCGAATGATATTCCGACTCACAAGTAGAGTCAAATAGAATAATATTATTGTTGTACAAGTAGCGTTTTCAATTTTTGATGGAACAGAAGTGATGTCGCATAATAAATTGAATCTTAGAGACGTGAATAAAAAAATCATTTAAATTAACATTTTGATATTAACAGTTCTTCTACATTATCTTCTTCATCATTCTGTGCAATTTTTGATTATAATTATAATAATTGTCAATAAAATTATACCTATACCATCAAATCAACAGATTGAATAATTAAACTTTCAATCAATTGTTATAATTTTTTATATTTTTAGTCGAAGTCAATGATGAAGATGGACTTAATACAAGAAAATAAGTATATTTTGATACGAGGGCGCTGGCACGCGCGTCAAGTGGTATTTTTCATAACGCGTGTTCATACGCGAATGATTACTTTGCAGTAAAGGAGTTATTCGTGTGCAAATTAATCATTTTAAGCACTAGCGCAAGGATAATGTATTATTGAATATAAAATAAAATATAAAGTTCGATTTGGAAAAAATGTCTCGGTAAAATTCCTGTTTTTTCACAAAAAAATGAACATATTTCACTTTTTTTATTATTTTAATAGTACTGAAACACATTCAACAGTTAACTACATTAAAAATGCATTTCAATAAAATGTATTAAACATTTTAAACTTCAATAAAAATTACCGCGCTTCCGAAGTAAACCTATAATATTGAATAACAAACCTAATATAGCGGCTCGAAAAAAATGATTACAACTAATATCTTCGCATTACAGAATTATAGTAATAAGTATAATAATATGTATTAAAAAAAATTGTCTTTAATTTTCTAAGAAAAAATATGCATGAAAACGCATAATACTTTATAAACATCGTTCTATATATTTTTGATGTTAATAAGAAAGGTATACAATTCTTAACTGCCCCATTTCCTCTACTTTTTCCCCGCGTAAAAGAAAACAAATGGCCCACCATCGTCGTCCTCCTTTCCAGTGCTCGACCAGCACGCACCCCCCACTTTTGTTTTAACAACTTCAACTACCCTTTGTTGACCAGGCCGTGAAGACTCACCCTTATCGAGAGTCTCTTTGGCCGCATGTATGACCTTCCTGCGCCTGAGACCGTCCTCGGCCGTCGTTCGGTCATTGTCACTGGCGGTGACGTCATCGGCGCCGGGAAGCCGGGGTCCGCTGCCGGGTTCGGGGCCCGCCGCGGGGTTCGACCCCTCGCCGCCTGACATGCTGCTCGTGCTCCGCGTGCGAACGAGCGGGGTCCCTTCGTCGAGGAGCAATGCGCCGCGACTGAACACCGCGCAAGTTACGCGGGTCAAGATGGCGCTCGCGGCGCCGCCGCGGTGAGCAGCCGCCCCCCGAGTTATTGCGTCGTGGGACGGCCAGCGGGGGGTCGCCGGGGGTCACGGCGATATTTCTCGGCCTGGTCGGGGGGTCAGAGGGCCACGTACGACCTGGCCCTGTGGTGGAAATAACCACTCGGCCGAGTGATCGATCGGTCGTGGCCAACGATGGGGCTTTACCGCGGCCACGCCACCTGTAAAAAAGCGACCGGACTAGTGGCGCCCGGATCGATCGTTGACGGCGTTATCGCCCACTCCAGCCACGGGGCTGTGCGAATACAAACGAGTCTTCGCCGATGTTAGTTCGGATGCTCTGCTTTTTTTCGCTGCGTTTTTTGCCACCGGAAGTTGGCTTCTCTGAGGTGGCGCTCGATTCTTTCTATGGCTTTTGGTAGAGGGTGTAGATTCGGCGGGAAGACTGTTGGTTGTTCTTGGGGAAGAGTTGATATAACAGCCGAATAGAAAATAAAGAAGATTTAGAGTTTGGGGAATTGTAAGATAAGGCGTGTCAAGTGGTGGTTGGTTGATGAATGGGAAGGGTGGGGGATGAGAGTAAAAGTGGGAGGATTATGAAGTTGGGAAATGGAGAAGTAAATTTTTATAACTTTTGAGGGAAAGATGTGTGAAACGATAGTATTTTAAGGTAAAGCACTAATTTAGATAAATGTTGATGGCTGGAAAGAAGAACTCCGGTAAAAAAATTGGCGATGAAAAACCCCCATTTTCAATTGCGGTAACAGAGATAGAAAATGGAAGATTTAGGAATGGGGGTTCTTCTTCCGATGCATCTACATATATTGAGTTGTAAATAAGTGTCAATTGAAACTTGTTACAATAAATGATTTATTTATGTTGATATTTTTTATTAGAAGTTATAAAATGAATGTTAATATGTCAATTATGACCACCTGAAATAATTAATTAGTAGCAAATGATTCTATTACATTAAGAAAGGTTCAGATTCCGCAAACAAGGAGTTTAGACTTATGGTAAGGAAAAGCTATGGCTTGCGGCACACCAAATTAAGGTCAAAGTATATTTGAATAATTCATATAATCGGCATCAGATTTTCATTCGAATCATGTATCTTACATCGCTTTCATTGCAGAAAAACTGTTACGGAAAAAAGTAAAGGTTGATGCTGTGATATCTACACGAAAGATATAAAGACGAGAATGGGGTATTGTTAACTTACTTACATTTGAGCACGTCTTTTACTGTACTCTTAATATAAGAAAATGGCCATTCCAGAAGCCATTATCGTATTTTTAGAACATGTCTGGAACATTATTTAATGTTGTTTGATTGCATAAGGTGTTTTGTAATAAGAAATTCGAAAATATTTTCTTCAACATTTTTTAATAATAAACCAGACCGTAAAATTGTTGAAATGCAAAATACATTAACTTCGTATTTAGATGCAAATGTTGATATTAGAACAATTTTTTTATTTAAATTTATTTTTTAGTAAAAAAGTTAAAAAGTTAAAGAATTTTGAAAAGTTGAATTACGTTAAGCGTTAAAAAAAATGTTTGTTAATGTTAAATAAAAAAACTACCCTCTTTGAGTTGATTTAACTACCGACACCGAGGTTTGAGTGGTTGCCTATTCAAAGGGGCCGGCTATATAAGTTACGAGAGTACGATAAAAATACAAGGGTATACAACTTCGAAGCGATATCTTCATTCAAAATATGAACATGCATAAATAAATAAAAATATTACATAAAAAAAATTTTTTTAAATTATAAAAGTATTGAATTTCATATCATATTAAACTTTGTAAAAGACATAGAAATAAATCAGTAAGTAGAAATTTTTCTCGTAAATTGTATAGTTCAACATGATATCAATTAATTGTCACCTTGAATATAATAAATGGTGAGCTAAAGTTTCATGAAAAATTGGTATCTTACTAAAAATTTTCACGTAACACATGTATGAAACGGTTCAATTATTTTTCGTTCTACATTAACAAAATTTGTTTCACAATACAATTATTTTCATACCTGGACTTTATTCGTAATCTGTTAATACATTTGTAATGGCACAATGTAATGAATAACATTCTTCATTCTATATTGACCGTTCTTAATAAACTGAAAAATGCCATTGCCTTCTTCCAGACCTGTAACGTAAATGGAATAAAAATGAAAAGACAAGAGGTCTAACTTTTTTTTTCATTTTTGGACTTCTTTTCATCTCAAAAAAATGATAAAAACTCTGTCAGATTTACAAATCTAGTAAACAATGTTTTTGATGCACGAGTTATAAAAAAAATAATTTTAGAGTTCTAATTTTCTTACTACTGCATATACTTTTTTCACTTAAAACTAAATGTACAATAAAAAATAGAAGTTACTATTTTAAATTCCAAAACTATCTTCCATCCTGCCTTCATGAGACAGGATGGAAAATGGTTCCATGAAACAGACCTTTGCAGCAGTTTATATCTATTTTAAGCAGTTTTAAGTCATTTTATGAATAAGATTCTAAATTTTCCCATATAAATGGCTAAAAATACATATCAGTTTTCTGGTCTTGTATTATAAAATACTATAGGTAGTATTATAGAACATTTAATACGATTGCTTGGAACTGCTTAAAATTTTGACACAGATTTGCGTAAGAAAATGAAATTTCATTCATGATAACAATTGTTTGTCTACCTCACAATATGTTGCCATTGACAATGTGTTTATTTTTCCTGTTGTAATTTTTGTCGGAAATTTGTATATTTGCAATATCATAAGTATTATACGATAATGTCTTTTCGAAAAGTTGTACCACAAAGTTTCGTAAGCAACTTCTCCGACCTGCAAGCACTTTGATTGATAATGAAACAAAAAAATTTTTTTTAGTATGGTGTCAAAGATTAAATGATTAAATTCGATCTGAATTATTACACATCACATTAAGATAAAATTCAATTTTCAAATATTATTTTCATAAGAGATTCAAGATCAAATTAGAATAATATTTTAGGTTTAAACAAGCTTTATATATTTTCTAATATTTAGCAGATTAACGAAATATTAATTCAATATGCTTTAATATTATTATACTATATGTTCCACTTTTCTGAAAGCTATATCAACTTTTTTAGAAACTCAAAATAGATAAAAACTATTTTGATAAAAGTATAAAATATTGATATTACCAGTCGTGTTACTCTCTCTCCCATGTAACAAAAAACTAGAAGCATTGAGGATGATCCAAATAAAGTGGCTATATTTCTGAATGTATTGAGAATATTTGTTTCTTCCTGCAAGTATTTTAAATAATTAATATAAGCAGTCATACAAATCGAAATCTAAAAAGTTTTATTTTAAATATGAAAATGTCTTAGAAAAATAACTCATTGAGACTGTAAACCGTTTTGAAAAAATTTCAAGAACGCAAGGTTACCATGTAGGTGGTTTACTTTACATTCTCAATAGTACAATTTATTCTACAATTCAGTACAATTCATTCTAAATGTAGTGGGTTTGATTTGGATATTAACTTACTGTGACAAGTAAATAACAGCAAATGCAAACGACCAACATGCAAGCAAGCCATTCCATAAAAAACACCCACGTATATATTTTTTCAATATTGGACATAAATCTAAAATAAAATTGAAATCTTAGAAATGAAAAAAAAATCCATTGTGAAAAATATTTTCATTTTTCTCATCTACATTTTTCTAAATCTGTATCTATATTCCGTATCTGTGTTTCTTTGTATTATTGAATACATTAATGTACAAAAAAGACATACCCGTGTGGAAAAAAGCAGTCTGGCAATGATCTGGCAAGAAGTCTAGCCCAGACTAATTGCCTGGCGGAATCAGTCTGGCATTAGTCTGGAATCTGTATGGCAGTTGTCTGGCTACGAGTCCGGCAATAGTCTGGATTTGTTCCGCGAGCTACTACAGAAAGATGATTTTTTTGTAAATAAATAAATATATAATTATTAAGTTTTTCATTTATTAATAATATTACGTTTTTAAGGCCATTGCTTATATATTATATATCGTCAGTTTAGTAGAAGAAAGTGCCACCTCGGCGTTTGATTGAAAAAGGTGTCACCTCGGTCTACGTTAGTACCCTAGTAAAAACATGTGTAATTCACACCAACATTTTTTCAGTGTACTTGCCGTACGAATGTCAGACGGATTCCGTCAGGCAATTAGTATGGGTCAGACTCCTTGCCAGATTTTTACCAGATTGATTTTTTCCGCGCGGGTAGATATTGGACTAATTGGAGATTCGACTGTTCTTATCTACTTACTTTAATACTTGTCCATGCTTCTTTATAATATGGTTCCATATTCGGTTGTCATATTTTAATATGGTTCGTCTATCAATGTCCTCTATGTTATGAACCAATGCTTCGTATTGACCACAGGCATGTGATATAAAACACATTATAATGCAGCTTGTATTGCAAAGAACCGTACAGAAAATAAAAACTGCTAATGACTGGTTGACATGTACGTAGTAAAAATATGGTGTAATATGTGGATCAAACAGAATGTAGTACGCAGAATATGGCAAATTATGCATCACAACGTTATTAACAACCACTGGTTTTTTATAAATGGCCATTTCCTGCCAGGAGAACCAGGTGAAGAACTGACATCCAGCGCATAATATAGCAAAAGTACGCGACAATTTAGCGTACCTGAGCATGATCTTTCGATTTTCATTTGAAATATCCTGCCAATCTTCGTGCATCGATTGTATGCAGTCACGTATCTTTTTTGTCTGGGACCAAAGATAAACATATCTGATCATACAGAGGCTACCGAACTCGAGTAATGCGAAATCTAATAACCGCTGTGTAGAGTTTTGCGGAAAGTATATGGTCTGTAGCAAAACCGGTATCAAGAAAAAAACCACTGTCAGCAGGCAAAAGTAATTGACGATTTTGGTTCTTATTCGGATGATGGTTGAATCACTAGGGGTAGTTGGCCAAGAAGCTGTGAGATGAAGTAATTTTCGTGTGATGACGATCTCGTATTCCGAGTCAGTCTTGTACTGATCATTTTGTTTGGTATGGATGTTAACATTTGAAGACTTCATTAAGATGGTGGTTTGATTCTACCGTTCCTTCAGACAAGTGTTTCTAAAATGGCAGACTTACGATGTTGAGCTGCGCCTGCGTTGTAAGCTTTGAAACAAATTTTATATTCAGAAGGATGATGGGTTTAACGTAATTGTAGATGGTAAATTTTTTATAAGGATGAGTCTTTGTTTTAGCAAACTTTTTTAAAGTGTATACCTTGTCTGATTAAAGTATGGAGTACATTTTGTCGTCGAACTGGTAGTTGTTTGTACATTCAATTTTTCTGACATTCTAATAGAAGCATTCGTGCGTTTCAGATTTATTTATAAAGTTGTAATAATTTAAAAAAAATCGTTCTTCTGATTAACAATAATACAACAATTCGTGATGCTTCATGGTACGTTCAAGTTAAACAAACTTATGTTGTGTTTCTTTGGGTTCAGAACTTGCTTCAACATATCATTTTCCGTAAACTTTAAGAAAAATTATATTACTTCAATGTTTTCTTGTGTAAACTTCTTATTTCAAGACATTGAATATTTAAAAGAATTGAATTATTGCTTATGGATGTTGATCTGCGTCTTGCATATGTTAGATGATTCAGCGCTTTGTAATTGGAGTTGTTTCACTTTACGTATTCAAGAAATTTATCATTCTTGCAAGAGTCGAGAGTACAATGTATTATAAAGTTCATAATTATACGCTGATGAGTTACGTTTTACTTCTGAATAGTTTTTTTTCGTATGAAATGATAATGTTTTGCATTGGAAAAAGTTCTTGGAAAAAACGACAGGATAATGATAAGTCTACAAAAAAATTGTACTCAGTATTGCGATGGAATACATGCATCTAAACATTGATAAAAAAGTTTTATATTAATAATATATATAATACGAAATAAAAATGTGAAATAATGTCTGAAAGCGGTAAGAATATCAACAATATATTGAAAAAAGGAAAAACGATTCAAATTTTGGATACAATGATTCAGTCTTAGGTAAGTAAATTTCTTGAAATTATTACAAAAATGTGAATTTTATTTGTAAAATAATGAACATATTCTTTGATTAGTTATAATTTGATTGGATAGAGTTATTTTCGTAACAAATGAAAAGTTGTTTAAACATTAAATTTCTTATTATTTTAACTTCAATATTGTCAGTTATAACTGCAAGTATACGAACATCTTCGTCTACTTAATACTTAAATGCTAATTCAGTAATGTACCTTACCTATCTTGAATGATTCACTTACCTTATAATCTTTATATAAATCCAAATTTAAGTGAGCAACTTGTTGAATTCGTTATACGTTCGTGCATGTAAAAATTAGCTGCAAACACACTGCATTATATCTTCATTTAAGTGATTTTCGATTTCTACTTTTACATCGGATAAATTTCCTAAGGAGTTTTGATACAAGTCATAATATCAATATAGTTTTAATATTTAAGTCACTGTTGAATTGTTTTAATTAAGTTTATTATATATTTATAATAGCAGACAAATCATTACGATTGAAAGAGTGAAAATAAAAAATCCAATACAAATGAAACTTCATTTTGACAAGTTTTAAATAGCGCAATAATAAAAACATTAAACTTATTACTTATGTTATACATTGTAGCATAATTTCAATTAAAAGGATTGAATTTTCTATGTAAGTCGCTGCCGTCTCTGAGGAAATACAAGTTCAAATTAAATTTTCTTCGTAAATCCCTGTTTTCACTAAGAAAATACAAGTTTGAACGAGATTTCGAAGTAAGTAAATGATATTGAAAGCAAATAACTTGTGTATATCTAAATGCAACATTTTGATATCATTATATTCATATGAAGAAGATCAAAATATATAGTAAAAATAATTCATTGAACGATATTAAGGTGCTCCTCAAATCATGAATTTTAGGTAAAAAATATTAGTTCAGCATAATTTGCTAATTAAAAATGTTAAAGTCTATATTATTATGATCCTTCAATTGAAAATATCATTCTTAGAAACAATTATTCGAGTCGAAATTTTCTAAACATTTGAAGAAAATATCTTGACAGTATCCTTTTTTCAATTCAGCATCAAAATATTTTCTGTAATCTGCATTCGGAAATTTTGACTCAAGGGTTAACTACTTTGCATCAAAATGAATGACAACCTTGAGATTGCTTCTTGATGGTTGTATTAAGCTATTTTTTGTTTTGAATGATTTTTTCTAATAATGACTATACGGCTACATTTATTTTTAAGTAGTAACAGTTTCACTTCTGTCAGGCGGTTCTTGCTGTGATTATAACATGCATTAGCAATGTCATTATTTATTTTAGACTACTTTTCAACTCCAAATTCGGTAATCATGAAACAATTCAAGAACAAATCGTAAACAAATATAAACGTGTCAAAAATGTGTTAATTATTTTATACAGCAAGTTTATGTAAATTGCACTAATTGATTTAACTCCGTAAAAAGTAAATTAAAATTTTTTAGTTGTCTAACATCATAAGCATCAAAATATTACTTTTCATACAAATAAAAATTACTAAGGATAGAAGACTCAATAAAAATTCAAGAAAACATCTGTTTTATTTTTCGTTTATTTTTTAACTTTATATTTGCATAATTACATATCATTATAAAAAAAAAATTCAAAACATCGTTGTATCACTGTAAAAAATGGTAAACAATAAACGTCTTATTGCAGGCAAAAAGTCTAAATTTAAGACTCCAGTGACCTAATAAAAGTCGCGAAAAACGTCTTGTCTTATAAATGTTTACAACAAGTGTCTTAAATTAAGGCACCTGTTTTTGCTGTGATTTCTAGAATATTCTTGAGATAATATTTAATATGATTTGTTTACATTAATATACTTGCAAAACCTATTTAATCTACAAAATAAAATACAACTTATACATTTTTCTATAAACCAACATTACTCTGTTAATTTTTTTACTGGAAAAAGATTATATTGCTTCAGCAACATTAATCGTAAAGTTGACGATACTTCGCAAAATCGATTCGCAGACCATGAACCTGTACCTTTCTGATATTAAATGGAGTCTTCATGTCAAAGAATCCTTTTGTTTCAGAATAATACTTTTGATTCAAAAGATCTCATACTGATGAAAAGGATTGTTAATGAAAAAATATTCCTTTTCCAACATATACTGTACTTTTTTGTGATTTTATGATTGGTTTTTTGTGTGAAATTACAGTAGAATTTTTCGCAGTTGCAGTATATAGTGTATTCTCTAAGTAATTTAACCCTTGATCAATATCACCAAATCACCTAAAAGTTCACTCAAATGATTGAACTTTAGATATGATATATTTTATCTTAAATGACGATTTAAAGGGCCACAAAGCCATGTTATCGTCTAGCCTTGACGCTTGCGATGAATTGTTTATTGAAGAGGGAAGGGACACTTCCCTTTTCTTCTTTGTTCATTTTCTTGTTGACTTCAAACGATAGAGGTGCAGTGATTGTTCTGAGTGGTTGGATGCGAGTCGTTGAATCTGTCATCGATAGTTTGGAACGCGATTGATTGAGATGTAGCGTTGCGGTTTGTATCAACAACAGTCGTCGATGTTTGATTGTAGGGAAAAGGTGATTGTCATTAGGGATAGTCGCTTTTTCAGTGGCTGACGTATGAAGTAATTAGTCATAAAATAATTTTGTGTTACGTAAGAATGTTGTAACATTAAATATTGCAATCCGAGGGACATTGATTTGCAAAGAGTTATAGAAATTTGAGTAGTCAGAAATCGTCATGTATGTTTGATGGAATTGTTGAAGATAAAAATAAAAGAGACGAAGATGAAAAGGTTTACTAAAAAAATCCATGTATATGTATTGTAGAAATTTATGTGTAAAAAATATTGATTATCAATATAAAAATTATGGTCGTTAATGTTATGATTACATAAGTAATTATGGGTAATTTTAAAGTTAAAAAAAGTAAAAGTACAAATTTAGAAATGTATAAAGTTGCCTGAATGCAAATTATTATAAAACAACAAACTGTAGTAAACGAATATAGAATATTAATTTATAAACCATTCCATTTCTTTTATTGATAATGAATCAAACAATTTATGAAAACAAATTGTACTGATTCAATACGGGAAAAGGCGTCTTTGAAACATCAAAGCACCTTAAAATATAAAATTTAATGTTAAAACAATAAGAATGATAAACATTTGATATAATAATGAATATTTTTTTTAAATTAAGGATTTTTGTAGATAATTCAAAATGATAACATTATTTCGACATTTAATTTTTAAGTTAATTTATTTTTGTTCAAGAGTAAATTTCTTCCCGAGAATGTCATTAGTGCAACGCAGATCTTAAAAGATTGAAGAATGCCATAGCTTTCTTTAATATCTATAAAAATATTGGAAATGTTTGATTTCAAACTCCAGGAATTTAAAATTTCGCCTTTTTATAATCTGGTTCAAATTACTTACATCAGAAAATGTTCCCATGTTCAAGATAATTATTTTACCAGCTGTAATTTGCACTGGATACTGTGATATAATTTGAATCATATATACATAACATGCGTACCTGTTTGGAAGTTTATACCATTCAATTTCATATGAAATTGTACCAAATTTAACAGTCTGAAAGAATTACGAATTACTTACAATAACTGTAAATCGTGTAAATTTTTATATTTTGTTTGCTCAGTGTATTTCGCAAAAATCTGAATGCAAAGTATTTATATAATTATATATATATATGTACATTCCTACCTGTTCTGAAACTTTGTCCATTACAAAACACAGCAAAAAAAGAAAATAAGATAGTGATACAAATGTCGTAATATTTATAAAAATTACACTAAGTGATAAAGGAGCCTACAAAATAACAATGAGTTTATTTGAATATATCATGCACTGTAAAAACTAGTGTTTTATTTCAAAACGTTTTTGTACTCACATAGAAAACGTTTAGAAGTGTTTCAGATTTTAACGTATCCTTTTAACTAGGGAAACACTTTTTAGTGTTTTAAAAGTGGGTACAAATAAAATACCATTTTTTGTTGAGTAGCAAATGCGAATAATGAACTGTCATAAAAAAATATAAGTATGTAAAGATGAACTATACATATGTATGTGAAAGTATGAAGTGTGCTCTGAAAAAATTTGCGTTTATTTTTTCATTAATTTTCATGTTTAAAACGCCAAAAGTGTCCCGAATTTCGACAAACTTTTCGTATTTTATACATCGAAAACAAAATACTTATTTTTACGATGTAGTTATCATTTTTTTTAATTACGCGTGACAATTAATTAATTTAACATTATTTAAATATATTCATTACGAATAAAGTCGATAAAAAATAAAAAAAATCTACTTAGAATAAGAGTTTAAGGAAATAGACAATCTGATCAAAAGTAAATGTATTGCGTGAAATTAAACAATATTTTATATGAATAGTTTTGTAACGTTTTCCTTAGTCATATGATATTCTTCGGTACAGTCAAGTCTTCGTCAAGATGATTGCAAAAGTTAATGTTTATAATACCGTTATAAAAATATAGCTACTGATGCATATGCCTATTATGCAGTTCATCCATTCGGAAAGAAAACTCAAAGACCAAGCTTTCTCAACATAAGTTGTGAGCCTATTAAGTACCATTAAAATTAACGAATGTTTTTTATTTTAGTTCCAAAGCATAACAAAAGTCAATTTATAAAAAAAAAGTAGATAGTCAGTTTAAGTTTATATTTTTTTTCAGTATACAAAGGCAAATTTTGCTAAACTTATATAATTGTGTTAGCGCTGCAAAAGAAAAAAAAAAGAAAAATGTCCAAAAATGATTACCTCATCACCTGATAATGTTTCTTAACAACAAACTTCATGTGTTGGTCTAATTGTTTAAGTGACTCATAATTTGTAATATCCTTTAGCGCGTCAAACAGAATGTTATATTGGCCGCAAATATGTACGGCGCAACTTACAGCGTTGAACAAGTTGCACATAGCGCAACTGATGGAGAAAATCGCTAGCAGCTCATTTGCGTATACCATGTAGTAATATGGACTAACTGTGGCATCAAATATGACAAAGTACGCGCGGTAAGGTAAATGATGGTGGATAACGTCATCAACGACAACCACTGGTTTAGCGAGCGCCTCATACTGGTACGCTATTAAGGTTATCGCAACGATTGCTATGGACCACATGGTAAACAGTCTGGCAAGTCTCGCCCAGCGCAACATCACTTCTCTGCTGCCTTCGACCATCATTAGCCAATCAGCTTTCAGCTGGCTTATGCATGCAGCGATGTTTTTTTTCTGCGTCACCATGGCTATGTATTTAAGGAACAGACCAAAACACATGAGGAAGATAGCCATATTGTCAACCATTTCATCCATAGTTTGCTCTGTAAGGATAATGAAGAGCAGATTTGGTACAGTCAAAATCAGCATGCTTATACAGCTTAGGATGTTTGCGACTAAGCTGAGAAGTTTTTTGGTACGAGATTTATAGGGCCAAGAAGCTAACGCTATGAGTAGCCACCGATTGTACTTAAAAGCATACTCCCAATCGGTTTTAAAATGCAGGTTCTCCTTGTAGACTAATGTTTCCTTGGATATCATTTCTAATGAATTCAAATTATAAATCTAAAGTCTTTGTTTTTATATTTACAACATTGTTCTTCTTAAATTAATGTTATTCATTATATTTTCCTTCTGAAATTATTCAGAATATGAAAACTTACTATTAATCATATTACATCGAAAACTCATGAAATCTGTTCATTTGTATTTGTGTATACTTCTGACTTTCTTGTCGATTCAATATTCATATCAAATTTTTATCTAGCTTACCTGAGTTTCATACGTAACGTTTTGATATAAAGTTGCGGCTTTAATTAACATTGGCAAAAGAAAGAACACCTTTGTAACTGATGTATTTGTTCACACATATGTAAAACCTTAATCTTTCTGCTCTGACTCGTCAACAAGTACTGAAATGTATTGATGAAGAATAATACCAAGGAGAAAGGGAAAAGTATGGGAGTAAATAATAGCATCTTCTTCATTGGGTCAGATGTACGTTCATGAATTAGTAATTAAAAAGGGAAATGTAATTCTCCCTCGTCTTTCAGTTAGCATATTATAATTGCATAAATGTACTATGCATTGTGTTAGGGGACGTTGTATCAAAATGCAAGGGACGCTTTGCAATTAATTGATTGTAAAAAAAACTTTTCGCGTTTGTGTAAAGAATGCTTTGAATGGTAATAAGTCGAGCTTTTAAAGAGTGGGAAAAAAACTTATTTTTTCCTATTTTGAATGTTACATAATATAGTATGCTATTTTTGCCAGTACCTATACGTATGTATATTACTGTGTTCATTATTTTAAAATAGGTCATAATAAATTGCAACTTTCTTGGCTTTTATTTGTAAAGCAAAACGTATCGATTTTACGACTTATCATCGTGCCAAATTGTCCTATACAAACAATCAGAGAATGTAGAATGCCAAGGAGTTTATTTTGGCTGTTCATTACTACATAAAAAAAAGATTTCGGTTTTTCCATTTAAATTGAAAATGATTAGGTAAAACTGTTTCATCAAAGTAATTTAAAAAGTATATTTAAAATCATAAAAATTGTTGTTATGTAATTGAAAATCAAAGGAGTTTATTTATGTATAATTAAGTTAATGAACGGTTTTTAAAATGTTGTGAAATCGTGGTTTGTGAAAATTGGTAACATATATGTATTCACTTTTACATTAAAAATAACATTTTATTTACCAATAATACAATTTAAATCATAAATCATTATTACTATGTTATTTTACTATGCATTTACCGTTGTTTTTACGATAAATAATTTTATTTATCACTACTAGTT
>JABFOV010001053.1:0-28529 GCA_022817685.1 Aradophagus sp. ZL-2020
AAGACTTATGCAAAACTCAACCATTCATCACACGTCATATTTTTATTTAATATATAAAATACGCTCTAACCTCAGTCGAGCGATCGTTGGTTAAACGTGAGCCTCGATGGAGTTGTCAAGAAAAACTCATTTCAGCGACTGTTTCTTTCTAGGGATGTAAAAATTCGATTCGATCCTTAAAAATTGATTATTCTTTGATGTAATTGATCAACTTTTTGCGATTCTTGGAAATTTAATAATCCGATTCATAGTTTATTTTCTTTGCCGAATTAATTTTTTTCTTTTTTTTTTGTTTTTATCTGCAAATTGATGAAATGTAATAGATTATTTTGAATCGATTTCTACCAGATGCGTTGATTGTAAGAATGTAAAGAGTATTGATTCATGTACGTCTCTATGCCCAGTCACTGATTGGAGAATCGAACTTAAGTGGGGGAAACTCGATCGAGTGACTCGTACAGTCACCCTATCAAGCTTCAAGCGTACTCTCGTTTCACCATCGATGCCAGGCTACTTCGATCGCATACAATGTAATTAATCGTAATCGCAATTAATGACTGTTAATAAATGCCACTTAGCATCACAGATGGCGCTTGAAATCAAAAAGACAATGATTCAGTAACGCGCAATCCTCGTCATCTCATTCACAACTATTTATTGTCGCTTGTAATTGTAAGCTAGATTGACTGAAGAACAATAAAGGAAGGAAGATAGCAAACAGTAAACGTTCAAAAAATGCAAACTCTCCTGTAAATACTTGTATGATAACTTTTAAATGTAACCACGTTATTATGGTGAAGCCGTACAGAAGACAGCAATATATTACAAAAAAAGAAAGGAAACAAAATATATATATATATATATATCAAGTTGCGGAAAATAGGGAGCTTCTCTTCCGACTTCAGCATTCAAACTTTAAATGTCGCTCTCATTCAAAATAAATTAATAAATTGTTGTGCGATTACTCAACGTATCGATGTCAAATCTGCGAATCTGCATTGAAATCAACGTCGTGTGTATTTATATAGCTTGCCATACATATGAATGTATGTTTTATTTATATAATATATGTATGTATATAAATATATATATAAATATGTCTTATATGGGGTATAAAAAATCAAGAGATATGAGAGAAAGAAATTTAACTTTTTTGTTCATTTGAATGTAACATTTTTGTAGTGATCCGTTGAATTGTTTTGAAAATGAAACAAAATTATTTTCACTAAAAAATATTGTATTAAATACAGTGGAATTTCGTCTAGCTCACCAAAACGATGCAATTGGCTTCCCGCCTTGCTAACCAGAAGTGCATATAAACTTTGTTGAAAAATATTTGTTAAAATAAACAAAATTTTGTTGGAATCGTCTTATTTTTGTGTTTAATTAATAAAACTTTGTTGTCCTATCTCTTTGTAAAATCGACAAAATCTTCTTGTATATTGTTGCAGAAAAACAAATTTTGTTGGCTATATAACGATTGAATTATTTTATCCAGTTAATAAAATTCTTGTTGATTTGACAAAATACTTCTCTGTGCGTTGGTTAGCTTAGCGGAGGTTAGCTATGTGCAATTTCACTGTAAAAATAATAGTAAAATCCTATGTTTTAAGACTTTTGAAATGTCTATACGTAAACGTAAAAATTAATTTTTCTATAGAACCAGAAAACATACTTTCAATCACAATAATTTATAAAATCAATAATCAGTCAATCAATAAATTGATTGAAAGCTTAAGATCAAATGAAGGGGTAGTTGTGATATAATTGTGAGCATGTTGAAAAGAGATGAGTAACTAAAAAATCGCACATTTTATTTGAAAATCAGCTAAATTTACTTGAATGAAAATGTAATGTTGATTTTGTTTCGAAAACGGTAAAAAGAAAAGCATAATAAAAAAAGTGACATTTTTTTTTACAAAGTGTAAATTTTTAATCAAACTTTTCTCAAATATCTCACATATTTTCGAATGTTTTCTATATATAATATAATATATTATATATAATTATGTTATACGGAAATTGAAAGTTTATCGACATTAATATATATGTCTATGTGCATATAAATATATTATATACGTATACATAGATATTTAACAATGCGTTTCTTCAACTGGTTGAATTCAATGCAGATTTTTATGTTTAATATAAATTGCTCTTCAAGAGCAGGGACAGATAGAAGGAAAAGCGGAGAGAAGTGTGAAAGGCAAACGTGTAAATAGCAAGAAAGAGGTGCATATGGATCTGTTTCATATGTCGTTAACATAAGGTTAGATGCACGTGCGAAAGCAATTCAGTATGTGCATAATAAATGTATTTTTATAAACCGTTAAAATATGATCTTAATTATTTTTAATTTGTGTAAACATTTTCATTATATACGCAAAGAAATAAATTAAATAAAATCATTTTTCTTGTCGTTTATTCGACCCAATTAGTTTATCTGTTCTGTATCTATGCAACATTGGAAATAGGTAAAACTCGCTTATTAATAATCATATTTTCGCTAATCTTTATTTCGTTTTAATTAAAAAAAAATAAAAAAATTAATTAAGTTTCTAAGGTGCTTTTTTCATTTTATTTGTCTTTTTTTAAGCACGATGAGAAACCCCTTAATTTCCATCTGATTTTAATAATTTATTTGAACAAATTTTTTTTATTATTTAGATAAGTGAAATTTAAACATTTATTTTTACACTTTTTTCTCACTTTCTATTTATTTATTATATTATTTACTGTTGTAAAATTTATTAAACGTCGACTGTCAAATTCAAATTTGCCGGCAAATCAATTTAACAAAATTGATTTGCAAATATAAATTCAACCAATGTTATCAAACACTAATGAAAAATAATAATAAATTAACTTTGTTTATGTTTAAAAACAGTTTTTATTTTCATTATTTACATCCCTTTTAAAAATAGCAACTCTTAACAGATTTCAATGTCACGTGAGAAGCGCGCTAAAAAGTTGCGCGCCGAACAATCTAAAATTAATTTAAAAAAGAACGAAAAAACATCCTTCCAAACTTATTCGCAATAATGTGTTTATTTTCAAAGCTGTCTAAAAAAATTAAATTAATCAATTGGTTTGAAAAACAGGCAACGAATTTCGTATACTTTTGAAATTTAACCTCAAAGCAAAGCGCTGGCGCGTCGTCTGCTCGCGACCTTCACAATGTTTTCGTGTTTCAATTAGAGGTCAAACGGGCCCATTTTTTTAATTTCGCTCGTAGGCGAACGACAATCAAGAACCGTTTGCTGTCAAAAACGTGAGTTGGATGTCAAGTCGCAGAATTTTCAAAAAACGCAGGCTTGCTTTTTTGCATGTTCTTTTTTTCGGCGACTTCTAATGCACGCTTCGGACGTTAACAACAACAATAACGAAAATAGGACGATTAACCTGCCAAGACGTGGCAACTTTCGCGATAATCGATCGCGATTTTTACAATCGATTATCAGGAATTTCGTAATTAACGACGCGTAAACGCGCGTTTAATACGATTTCTATAATTATCCTGTTATCTTTATCATTATTTCAGTTCGATCGCGACCTTAAAATCTGTGCGCAGAGTTTTATTTCGCCAGACTAAATCGGAAAGGAAATCATATTTTTTTCAATTCGATTTTGTTTTTGTAAATTTGAAATTTTTTAGAAATTGTAGAAATTTCGTTTATTTTTTTTTTTTTTTTTTTATTTTAAAACAAGTTTTGTTTCTTTTTCCGTTACTTTTTCATTACTTTTTTTATTTAATTTTGATTTTGAAGTAATTTTGTTTTTGTTACTGTTACTATTTTTTTATTTTTTTCAATTTACATTATTTTCATTTTTAATTTTAAAGCAATTAAATTGTTATTGTTTGTCATTTTTTTAGTTTAGTTTTATTTATTTATTCAGATTTTTTTTCTATCACCCACTTTTATTTTATTCACCATGTTTGTTTACTTTTTCTAAATTTTATTGTACTTCATCTTTTTCTGTTTTTTTTTTTCTAAATTTCACTTCAATTCAAATTTTGCATTTTGTTTTTGAAAATTTTTGCTACACAATGAATTTTTTTAATTAGTTTTCGTCATTTTCAAAATTTATTTTTCGCAACTTTATTGTTGTTTTTAGGTAAAAATACAATGTAATAATTGATAACAAAAAAATCCGTATTATAAATCGAAAGCAGAAATGGCCGGCATTAAAATTTGCATGCAGGAGCTTTTGTACAGAATTTGGGGCTTCTTCGTTCAAATTGGTAAAAAGTCGTTATTTTGGCTTCACACTTCTCCTGTAAGTTTCTTTCGACTAATTGTCCCTTGCAAAATGTTTCTAATATTTATGTTTCTGCTATTTATTATTTACCTAAATTTCAAATATTATATGAATTAAATTACTAATATAAAATAAGATTAAACTAAATTATTAAATAAGATTAAATAAGTTGAATCAAAATAATCATTCGCATATAAATAAATATATAAATATACTTATACATTTCTTTATCTATATAATTATTTATAAATTATTTTCATATTTATATAATTAAAATACATCAAACAAGTTTATTGACGTTTTTGAACAACTTTGAAAACTTGACAATATTTTTCGTTGGTATAAGATTCATGGAATACGGAAGGTCGATGAGCAGTTAAGTTTCCATAATGTTATTTTGCATAGTATTTGTATGAAAATCACTCCAGAGTTGCCAGATTGTGCTGCGCATATGGAAACTTAATTCGTATGCATAGCGCGACTCGAAATAAATATATTATTATTAGATTAAACATTAATTGAGTATAAACTGTATCAATTAATTATACCGTAATTATACCATAATTTTCTACGGATACACTGAGAAAAATTTTATCATAATATATACAACAAATTATTAGAAATTTTACTATATTTTATTTGAAATTCTGTGTTCTATTACGAGAATATTGATGAAATTATAATTTATCACACATTTTATTTCACAATAATTGTTTCGATGAAAAATATTTAATTTTACTGTAAGTTGTAACCAGTTTTTGAAAAAGTAGTATTATTTTATACGCACTTAATATATCTTCCCGTCTTGATTGGTTCATTTTAGTTTTCTTTTTGGAATTATTTCTCATTTTGTAGTCACCCATCCATTTGCGATTTTCCTGTAAAAGTGCTTGACTTGAGAGACTTGAAAGACGTATTATTGTATGTTTCCTTATAAAAACAAGTGCTTATTATGACACTTTCTTCTAATATCCTTATTAACTATCAAATATAAAGTGATATAATTTATAAATATTAAAATATAATAGGACTAGTTTTAATTTTTGTAATAATAGTATTACTTTGTTTCTTTTAGAATGATAATTATTAAACTCAAAATTTTAATTAATTATTAAATCGAATAATATACATAAAACAACCCTTTTCACATAAAATATAACATTTTGTGTTATAAGATTTCCCTCAGTGTAGTGGTATTGTAAATGTGTCATATATAGTTTGTATATCTCAGAAAGATTGACATCAGAATAATTTTGAAAAAATTATATTTTTGATCAATTTTTACACTAGTGCATCACAATGATATTACCGTTTCGTGTAACAGAGACATCACAATTATGTCGTCACGTGATATCACAGTGATAACAATAAGTGATACAATAATATATACATGTTACACTACGGCGATATCAGTAACATCATATGCGTGTTACATGCAGTTTATATATAAAGTAAGATATCCTTTTAATGGTGATATCATTGTGACATCACATGTCGATGTCAACAATGATATCAACAATGATTTCGATGGAATTTTTATCTGCATGCATCACGATGATTTGCGTCGTTGTGATATCACAATAACATCGCCGTTTAACGTCACAATTATATCATTATGTGAAATCATAATGATACATATTAGTGATATCAATGGCATCGCATGCGTGACACATGGATTTAAACATATATAATAATTAACGGTTCCCTTTTAAGGGTTACATCATTGTGACATCACACGAAAATACCAAAACAAACTCCAGATATCATGATTACGTCACTACGATTCCTCAGTCATACCGCAATATGATATCACAAATACATCGTCGTGTGATATCACGTGATATCATCATGTGATGTCTCTGTGACAAACTACAGCAATATCTATAACATCAGTACAGCAGCATGTATTTCGTATGATATAAAATTTCCTCTTCGTCGTGATATCTTTGTGACATCACACGAAGATATCACAAAAACATCGAAATCACAAGTGATGGATCAAAATATCCCTATATAAAAAAATATATATATATATATTTTCCATCAATTTTTATACAATTTCATATATATTGCTGATATTTAGTGATGTCTAATATCACGAGGACATCACACACCCCACTACGCCTGATTGGTAAATCAATCAATTCAAAATAAACAAAACAAAACAAAGACAAAACAGAAGGAAAAAATAAAAAAATCGAATAACCTTGCACAGTTCATCGAAACATTTCAAACACAAACAATTCGCAATAATAGTCGTTGATAAACCGATTCGGCTCAGGCGCTCGGACCTTTGGCTCAATGTCAAAGCGAGCCGAACTGTCTCGGCGGGGCATTTTTTCGCACCTTGGGCGCGACGGGGAAACGCGACCCGACGCCTTGAGCAACAACGTCCCACGACCATTGTGCGTGCTCAGCGATCAAAACCTGCCGGCAACTCAATCCGCTTCTCGCACGCTCCGCGGCTGCCATTGTTTCCGTAATTTATATTAATTCGGCCGCTTGTTTACCCGAAATGTTTGTCCCGGCAGTCGCGTCGGCTGCCTCGCGATTCGTTTTTCCAACTTTTCGACTTACTTTTTCAAAGCATTGTCTTATTGAATGATCAATTGGTTGATCGATTGATCGATCGATTGATCGCAAATTGGAAAAGAAGTGAAATATCAAAACGGGTGATTACAATCGATTAAATACGATTCAAACCGATTGATTGTTTCGTTCGCTGAATAAGATTTTATGGTGTTTAATCAGTTTTAATAGTAATCCCTGGTATAATTTTTCAATAAGTCTGAGATACTAGACTGAGGTATATTTTTGCCTTTTTTTTGTTTTTGTTTTTATTTTCATTTTTTTTTAATTCTATTTATTTACTTATTTTTTTTTTTTTTTTTATTGTGGAAGAAAGTCAATAATGTTTGTGAATCTATGAAAATGACAATGTTTTGTAACTAATTAATGGACAATTTTTTTCAGAAAGAGAAAGCCATAATGGAGAGTAACGGTTCACCGATACAAATCCAAAGTGACGACGTGAGAGTTTTGACTCTAAATAAGGGCGAACATCAGGATGGAATTTTGTACAGGCTGAAAAAAGGTTGATATAAATAATTGCAGTTTATATATTTCTATACTTTTAATTTGCTCTTGAACTTTTTGAATGAAAGTAATTATTTTTATAGAAAAAAAAAAAACTTTTATATGCAGACAATTTGGGATCAATTTTTTTACTATTCATTATGTGATTTCCTTGTATTTTATATTGTTCTCCCAATTATTTCAATTAACCCCGCCCTACTTTGCAGGATGGAGGGTTGAATTTAAACTGGGCCCTTCGTTGCTGGGCAGAACAGTCGACATCTTCGTGAACCATCCGCCATCTGAAAATGTTGCATTCGAAAGGCACACTTATTATCAATTGAAGTGGCAGGACGAAACTGCTTCGATAACCGTTTCCTCGAGCGGATCTTTTCATTATTATGTCACAGATCCTGAGTATGTATTTTAGTGAATATACTCATTTCAATTGTATTTTAATGTTTTGTATATGTAAAGTCAAAACATCTATACTTAAAAAGTAGAAAAAGTTTGTTACAAAGTGAGATCATTTGTTACTATAAAATATGAAATTTATGTGACTGTATTATATTTAATCAATCTTGTGAATCAGCTTCAAAATTTCTGTTTGTTTATAAAAAAAGAAAAGAAAACTTTCCTCATTGTTGATATAAAATTAGTGTAATTTGCAAGTAAATAATAAAGTAAAAGGTTAACAAAAAATATAAAAATGTTGAAAAGTCGGTTTGATTCCGATTAAATGCTTCCGAAGTCGATACAGAAGTTAAAATTGGCGCCAAAACCATGGCTTTGTTAGATAGATGGACATATAAAAATAGAAAACAAATGAGAATAGGACGATTGTTTGTTAATAAATTTTTCAGTTGTAGGTTTTATCCTACACTTTTTAGATTAATTCAACCACATAAAAAAATTAAACAAAGTTTTGGAGAGATCTTTATTTGCAATCTTAATTTCAATTATTGTATTTATTTAGGAAATATCCTTGGCTATCGGTAATGCAGGAATCTTCTGCAGTTTTTAAATTCAACATCCCCTTGAGTTAAATTAAATTGAACAATTATATCACTCGATTTTGTATTTTAAATAAAATAATTTCAGGTCCGGCGATAAAAAAAGAGCTATTGCCTCTGGATACCTCCTGATTGAACCCGAATTGAAGTTTGGATCTGGACAAGTCCTTCCTCTGGATTGCATCCAATGTCAGACGGTTTTAGCCAAATGTCTCGGACGTTTTTCGACGTGGGAAGAAAAATTACTCGTAGCCCGCAATTCTGGATACAATATGATTCATTTTACTCCGATACAGGTATTATTTTATTTAATAGCTCACAAAAAGAATGCATTGAGTGAAGAAAAATTCTCTTGGTTCAAAACAAAATGTATCTTGATGTTTTGCCAAGAATAAATGTTCTTGAACCAAGAAAAGTTTCTGGATCCAAGATACTAAGTGTTTAAGCCAAGAAAAAATGTCTTGACAGGCTAAAGTTAGATTTTAATAGAAGAAAATCGCAAAACTTTAATAAAGTAAGTGTAAAGAGCATAGATGGCGCTGAAATTGCAGCTATCACGCACGTGTTACTAGCACCATCTTTACTTATTGTTTAAGCCCAATTTATACGAAAGTTTTACATTGTAAACGAAACGTCAGGGACTTGAACTTTCAATGATAATTTTTTAATGTAAATAAAACTGATATTCATAATTTTACTATCATTACAATTTGGAAAAAAGGAATTGTATATAATATAACAATTTTATATTTTAGAAAGGCATTGTATATTATATGTTATGTTTATACATTTCAGGAATTAGGAAATTCTAGATCATCCTACAGCCTGAGTGACCAACTGAAATTGAATCCTTCATTTAGTGATGACGATACCGAGGTCACCTTTGACGATATCAAGAGCCTCGTTGATAAAATGAAAAATGAATGGAATGTTAGTAAAGAATTCATATTCATTTAAATTCATAATTTTTTAATTATAAAAAAATGATACATAAAATTTAAAATTACATAAAATATTGACTATAAAACAAGTTGAGTAAAAAATAATTATTTATACAAACTGTCAAATATTAAAACACAGTACGTACTATTGACATCAGCTATGGGTGTTTTTTAATTTGACTTGAAGTTCAGAGGATTAAGAGGAACTTATTTCATTTTTTTACTCCGATTTTTTTTCTTTTTTATTACTTATCGATTGTTATATTTACAGATACTAAGTATATGTGACATAGTTCTAAATCACACTGCCAATGAGAGTCCTTTCCTATTGTCTCATCCAGAATGCACTTACAATTGTCTTAACTGCCCTCATATGAGACCTGCTTACATTTTGGATGCGACTTTGTTCGAGCTCACAATTCAAGTTGCCGCAGGACACTGGGAATTCAAAGGAATCCCTCCTGTTGTCGAAACTGAAGACCACCTTAATGTATGAGTATTTAAAAAAAATTGTATTTCAGATAAGTGCACAAAGTTTTCAACTTTTTTTAACGATTTTGAACTTGGGACAAATTTGACCAAAATTACAGTCACTTAGAAAATTATACAAAATATATTGCAACTGTGTCTTTACAACCATACATTTTACTTTATTTTGCTGTTTATTCATTCAAATTCAAATTATTTATGTTCTCTAATTTTGTTTATAAATATTGTACTAAAAAGTTAAAAACAAAATTCTATTTTGTAAAATTTTTTCTACGTTCAAATTTATTGGTTAAACAAAGTTTGGAACTTCACGCACAATGAAATATAATCAAAATCAATTTAAATTTCAATTTATATGTTTGAAATTCAGTTATGTCAATACTTCAAATTATTTTGGAGTTAAAACGCTCTTATTATTATAATTGTTGATACGAAAGAAATGAGCCAAAATGGTTTAAAAGTTAGTGAAAATAAGATAAAATTATAATCCCCTTCGACTTCTTATATCAATTAAATTGTTAATTTTTTCAGGCCATCCGTTATGTCATGCACACGTACTTTCTACCGTTAGTAAAAATCCATGAATTGTTCACCCTGGATATCAACGAGACTATTATTGAATTTTTAAGCTTGGCGCGCAATCAGATTCCTCAAGACGGTGTGGAGAACAGCGATGAGGAAATCAAAATCAAGCAGGATCCACAATTCAGACGTCTAAAGTCATCGATTGATATGAAACGCGCTCTTAAAATATACAATATTTATAGGTATTCATCGATACTTTTTTTTACTTATTACCTTTCTTTTAAAACATCTTTTCTATGCAAAAGTTTTTAAATTTATATATTCAAATAAAGAATTATATTTTATTAACTTGTTTGCTAAAAAATTCTTAAAAAATATTATTGAATTATTTTACATGAAATTCAGTTTTATTTAATCTAATTATTTAATACAGAACGGACTGTTTCGATGAAGAATCACGGTTAAAGAGATGCGCTGAACTGTTGAAGAAAAAATTGCAGGAATTAAACGACGAAATAATAAACGATATTCAAAACCATTTGAATGCCGCTGTTGAGAATACTATTGCTGGGATCAGATACTTTAGAGTTCAAGCGGATGGTCCGAGGTTGAAAGAAATTAGCGAGAGGAATCCTCTAGTACCGAGGTAGCATTTCTTTTAAATTATAAAAAAAAAAAAAATGAACGAAAAGACAAACTTCCTCATAAGTGATTTTCACCGTTTTATTTGTTTCTTTTTATGTTACATATAAATTATTTATTTATTTCTAATAACAATAGCTTATAACTTATTCATGAATTAGAGTAGGTTTGATAGTTTTGTTATAAATTATAAAAATGTAATTGTTATCATTATTTTTTATTAATTGTATTTATAATTTTTAAATTTGTAAATATAATTCATAAAATAAAAAATATAATAATAATTATTAATGTTATTTACTATTAATAAAATTACTGTAAAATATAAAAATTTTTTATAAAAGATTTTTTCTTGAAAACATCTTGAATTGAATAATCCCTTTGTTTTTAGATATTTCACCGATTTCGGAGCACCACAAACGCTTATAGAGAGAGAAGCAACCATGTACTCGGAGAACGGATGTTATCTAATGGCGCACAATGGCTGGGTAATGAATGGCGATCCACTGAAAAATTTCGCAGATCCCGACTCAAATGTTTATTTGCGTAGAGAGTTGATTGCCTGGGGTGACAGTGTCAAACTCAGGTATTATTTATATATACAGTACAATCCCACCTAACTTACATTCGTCCAGCTAACGTCTCTCCTCTAATCTTCTATCCCCACTTTTTCATACATAACCTAACTACGGGCGGCGGTAAATTTAAAATATTGGAAGCAAACAACTTAAATTACATGAAAACTGATACAATTTACTAAAAATAACACCATGTAATGTAAAAAAAAAAAAAAAAACATTACATTTCAAAATAACACACATAAATAAATTTAGTATTGGGGTTGAGTCACTTTTCTTTGTTTCGTTAGCTAGGCGAAAAATGAGAGACATCATCTTCGTTAGCTAGGCGAGATTCTACTGTATTTAGACGGCATAAAACGATCTATATATTGTTTATGTTATAAAATCCACAAAATTTTTTACTTCTTTGCATATCTTTTAAAATTTACATATGCGTTATGTTTCAATTTAAGAGGATGACGAAGTTGACTATAAAGTTTGAATTTTCATATTGGCATCAAAACCATAAAATTGATAGATAGATAGAAATGAAAAACAATGTAAGTAGGTCGATTGTTGGATTTCCTCTTGTTATATGCAAAAGAACCAAGTTTTGTTAGGTATTATCATACAAGAAAACTTTCCCGGAGATTTAACCTATATTTTAGGTTACTTCAACCATGATAAAAACTACGGGAAGATTATCTTTCAAAATATTGTCTAAAAAATTAAATATTTTACATCAAATTACAGAATATTTAAGAAAGAATTGTCTTGTTCTCTTTATTTTCAATATACATTTAATTATTACATTTACAGTGTATAACAATTATAATATCGGTACTACAGAAACCTTTAGCAATTTGTCAACATGTTATCTTCTTAATATTAGTTTGTACGTAAAATGTAAAAACCATTTTTGTATCTAGGTATGGAGATAAACCCGAAGACTCGCCGTTTTTATGGCAACGTATGAAAACTTATGTCGAACAAACTGCGACGATTTTTGATGGCATTCGATTAGACAACTGTCATTCAACTCCGATTCCAGTCGCGGAAGTAAACTGATTTCCAATTTATTATTAATCTTCACGTTTCATTTATTTATTTTTTATTATTATTCTTATTTTTTATTAATTAATTATCATATTATAAATTTTAAACTTTATTGTACTGAAGTATCATTTACAAGTATTGCAAGTATTATAAATAACAAATATTATAAAATTCATGTTTGATTAATTTTACAGTACTTATTGGATGCAGCACGCAAAGTGAAACCCGATCTGTACGTTGTGGCAGAATTGTTCACTAATTCTGATCAAAAAGATAATATTTTCGTCAATCGTTTGGGAATAACTTCTCTCATTAGAGGTAAGATGATTGTATTAATTATATAATATGTATAATATTTAATATAATATATATCATATTAAATATAATATGCAATATTATACCGACTTTTGATTCCATACGAATTACCATACCAGTTCCAACCTGGTATGGTATCAGCACCAATTTCAAAATTCAAAATCTGCAATCTACTTCGTCATCCGCTAAGAGTCATTTATGAGAATAAACTGTAAATATCGAATGCATTTTGTAGAAGCGCTGTCTGCATGGGACAGTCACGAGGAGGGTAGGTTGGTCTACCGATATGGGGGTGAACCAGTTGGAGCGTTCTTGCAACCAAAATGTCGGCCGTTGGTTCCTTGTATCGCGCATGCGCTTTTCCTCGATCAAACCCACGATAACCCGAGCCCGGTCGAAAAGCGCAGCATTTTCGACCTTCTGCCAAGCTCGGCTTTGGTTTCTATGGCATGTTGCGCCAGTGGTAGCAATCGGGGCTACGACGAACTTGTGCCGCATCATGTAATTAAACAATTGAATTATTTATTAATTATTGATTAGCCTACATTTTTTATATTATAAATTGCCAAATTAGCTGATTTATCACTGGTTATTTTTATCCCTATTTTATTTTTTTTTTATTGACAATTAATTAAAATTACTGTTTATTAATTTAATAATTTTTACTGTTACAGATACACGTGGTCGAAGAGGAAAGGGAGTATACGGCATGGACCGAAGATGAAGATTTACCTAAAAAGAATGTCAAATACGTGAATGCGAAGAACGGAATTATTGGGGCCAAAAAGGCTTTAAATAATCTGCATTTGTCGCTTGGAGAGGATCAGTTTTTACAAGTAAATATTGTTCAATCGACTTTTGACCTCTTAACAATTTAGGAAAAGTGTCTTTAGACCTATCAGGGATGGTAAAGTTGGAGAGGTTGAGGAATTAATATTTTTGCTTTAAATTTTTAATTTGTATTATTACGGGAGCGTTGTGCTGTCAAGCATGGTATTTGTAAATAGATGAAAATGATATTTAAAAATGAAAACAGCGTAAAGAAATTGATTGTTTATCGAATTTCCTCCGCTTACAACCAAAAAGAAACCAATTTTTCAGATTATATTGTACAAGAAAATGTTCTTGGGGATTTAAACTCTATTTTAAGTTAGGTCAACTACATCAAAAACAAGAAGGTTTTTTACAATATATTGTTCAAAAAATCACACATTTCACATAAAATTAAAGCAAATTCATTTGAGAATTTACCTTTGTTCTTCATTTTTAATATATTTCAGTCATTATAATAATAATAATAATAATAATAATAATAATAATAATAAGAATAATAATTTTATTATACACGAGATATACCCTTTTCAAAGTACAAAAGTAATAATGACACGCTGGTCACAAAGTATCGTATCATATCAGTCATTATATTAAATGTTTATAGCCAAAATGATAATAAAATTTATTATTTTTTATCTGTGAAGGTTTTCGTGGACCAAATGGACCCCGATATAGTAGCAGTAACGAGACATTCACCTAAGACTCATGAAAGTGTTGTCTTAGTAGCTTTCACAGCTTTCAAACATCCAGATCCCAATGCCAAAGATCTTCGAAGACATGTAAGACCATTAAGAGTCGAAGGAGTCGTTGAAGAAATTATTCTCGAAGCTCGACTTTCAAAGTAATTATAATTTTGTATGCTTTATATTTATTAATATATTAAAATCTGTTATAACACAATAATAATATATTTACATCAAATTTATATTATTTGAATTAATTAAATTTTTCATTGATTAAAATTATATCGTTTTTTTTTTATTTCCTAATTAATTTGTCAACGTCTTTCAGATCTGGATCAAATCCATTTGACTTTCCCAAAGATTACAAAAAAGATGATTCTTATATCAACGGATTATCAGAATATAAAGTCGATATTAAAGAACATATCCAAATTTGCGACTCGTCAATTTTGGAGAAGGTGGACTCAGGAGATCCAAAAATCACGCAATTGAATTTCGTTAATTTTCAGCCTGGTTCAGTTGTCGCTATTAGGTTTGTAAAAATGCAATACTTTTTTTTATCATACATTTTAGAATATCAAGTTCATTACAATATATAGTCAAATCATTAAAATTTTGTACAATTCATTTTTAAATTGTTCTTTAATATAAAATCATAACTATTTGTTATCCAAATTTTATATTCAAATTTAATGATTGATTGAATGATCATTTTTTTAGAGTTTCTCTTCACGCCAACATCAAACCAGCTCTCTCAAAATTACACGACACCATTGTGAGCTTGACATCAAATGAAAGTTCACAATTGCGTGTCATAGTGTCTCGATTAAGCCTGGACAATTTAAACAAGGTTTTATATCGATGTGATCAAGAAGAACGAGATGAAACGGCAAATAAGTTCGGAGTTTATGATATCCCAAATTATGGTCCTTTGGTTTATGCAGGTCTACAAGGTATATTCAACTTTGATTAATATTCAAGAAGATGATATTATGGATGAAGAAGTTTGAACCTTAAAATTGGCGCCAAAATTGTAGTACAGTAGAATCTCATCTAGCTTACTGAGACGATGATACTGGTTTCTCGCCTAAGTAACAAAAAAAGTGGGTTAAACTCACTACTTTGCATGTTTCATATGCGCGCAAACACGTTGCAGAATCAAAACAATTTATTGTATTTTGCGTCGGTTATGAGAATGGAATTTGGTTACTTAAGCGAATTGTTAGCTAAGCAGAGGTTAATTGGGGAGGATTCTACTGTATTGTAAATTGTATAAAAATAATTTATTAAAACGTAAAAAAAAAAAGAATAGTATAATTCTTTATTAAATTTTTATTCAATTACATCAAAGAGAAATTGTTTTTAACTCACGTCACATTAGTCTGATCATGTCAAAAATTACGTTAATAAAAGTTTTTTTTGTAAAAAAACACGTAAAAATACACATATTGCGTTTTTCTATTAATTTACAGGTGTTGTGTCACTATTGGCAAACATACGTCCAAATAATGATTTGGGCCATCCACTGTGCGCCAATCTACGAGATGGAAACTGGTTGATTGGTAAAGAAAACTTATTAAAATATATCAATATAAAAAAAATCTTAGAAATTAAAGAATGTATAATAACACAATAATATCTAATTAATAATTAATGATTTAGAAATAATACACTGGTTTCATCGGATAATTAAATTTTGATTGTTTATAATATATGAGATTAACTGTAATGAAACATTTCGAATGTACTTAAAAAAAAAAATTATATTACTGAACTATTTGAACGTTTATCAAGGCCGCTGATAATATTACAATGATTTTGCTATTTATATTTTACGTACATTTATATTGTAATTTCAATTTCAGATTACATATGGCAACGTCTCAAAGATGACGAGGAAACCCGATCTTTAGCCGAGTGGATCGAACAAGCCATGGAGCCATTTAAACTGATTCCTCGTTATTTGGTACCAAGTTACTTTGACGTCATCATCGTAAACATCTACACTACTTTATTGGACCAGTGTTTTAATTTAATGTCTCCGTACGTTTACAATCTTATATTAATTCTAATACCAGTAAAATTGATTTTTTTCAAAAAAGAAGATTAATTTGAACTTTTAAATTATATAATAATATATATAATATAATATAATAAGAAATTATATAATAAAAAATGTATAAAAAAATTAATTGAAATGTTTAAATTTTTCTAGTTTTGTGAAAAACGGTTCAACGTTCATCAAGCTCCTGGCTCTAGTTTCGGTTCAAGTTGGAGGAAACATCAAGTCTGCTCAACTTCCTCAGTTGTCGCCGAATTTGGAGCCCCCTCGTCCGAAGACACGAATAATCGATGGGGTGGAAAGGCAGGAATGCCTGACGATGTCCGCAGGTTTGCCGCACTTTGCCACGGGATACATGAGAAATTGGGGACGAGACACTTTTATTGCATTGAGGGGTCTATTTATTCTCACTGGGAGACACGACGAAGCAAGATTCATTATTTTGGGATTCGCGGCAACTTTGCGTCATGGTTTAATTCCGAATTTATTAGATAAAGGAGAAAATGCAAGGTAAAATTGATCTACCTTTATTTCTTTCTCTAAAAGACAATAAGATATGAAGATTCAAATTATTGTTTGAAAATTGATTAAATAATAAGAGAAATAAATTAAAAATGTATTGCATTATTGGTGAAATTTAATTTCTTTGCGATTAAATTTACCACAATTAAAAATTTAATTAATAATCAATTGTTTGTTGAAATTTCTTTCAAATTGATGCTTTAACTAATAGGTTATTAATTTATGCAATTGTATGATAAACAATGTAAAATCTTTATTATTATCGACATTGTTAAACGAGAACAAGTTGTGTTTCAGATTTAACTGTCGAGATGCCGTTTGGTGGTGGCTTTATACGATTCAATGCTACGTCCAAGAAGTTCCAAATGGCTTACAAATCCTTTCTGATAAAGTTTCACGACTTTTCCCAACTGACGACTCGCCACCTCTTCCGGCTGGACAAGTAGTTAGTATTATAAATTAATTTAAGTCAATTAATTTATTTAAAGAGAATGACAACTTTTCAAAATTTTGATGATAAGAGTTTTAATATTTCAATGGTCAACCTGAACATAAATTAAAAAAAAAAAAAGTTATCAAATATTTTTGAAGTTTTGAGCGCTGATTAGCGAACGAAAATTAAATACATCATTTTCAAGATATTAAATATGGTATTTTTTTATTGAAAAATTTCGTGACAAAAACCTGAATCTATTCATGTTTTAAAGAACATTTTCAATTTTCATTGAAATATGTCTTATCGAATTATATCAATTACGTATATTTAATTTTTGTTTCTTAATAAATTTTGAAAATTTCAACATGTTATTACAAGTAAATTCAAAATTTTTTCTACTTAAAGGATCAACCACTCCACGATGTAATTCAAGAGGCTCTAATCGTTCATTTCCAAGGGCTCTGCTTTCGCGAAAGAAACGCCGGCAAGCAAATCGATGAGCATATGACCGACCGTGGTTTTAACAACCAAATCGGAGTTCATCCAGAAACTGGTTTTGTTTTTGGTGGCAACGATGCCAACTGCGGCACCTGGATGGATAAAATGGGTTCCTCTGAAAAAGCTGGCAACAAAGGCAAACCAGCGACTCCGCGCGATGGCGCTGCCGTCGAGATTGTCGGACTTTGCAAGAGTACTTTGAATTTCTTGGCCGAGCTGTACAAGCAAAATCTGTTCCCTTACGGCAGCGTCCAGCGAAAAAATAGAGACGGTTTGTTATCGTTATTATAACGTTGAAACCGTATTTCAATTTATTATCAAAAAGAAATTGGTTCAATTAATAGATTGTTGATCCGTTAGATATTTAATCGATTTTTTTTTCTTGTTAATGCACCTAATCCTAAAGGAGGATTCATGCGGCCATAGATTATCTTGATCTAGTCGATTGAATGATTTCAGTGAATTTATAAAAAACCAATTCCTTGCAGGTTCGACAATAACATGGAGTTATAAGCAATGGGCCGATAAAATAGTCGCTCATTTCGAGGAGTATTTCTACGTTCAAGAACATCCCACCGAAGGGGAATTGCGGCCGGATTTGATCCACCGTCGTGGTATTGTCAAAGATACTCATGGAGCAACACAGCCTTGGGCTGATTACCAATTGAGACCGAATTTCCCAATAGCGATGGTCGCGGTTGGTATTATTTTATCTAAACTTTGTACACTGAACAATCTAGTTCAGTAAAATTACACTATACTGAAATATTCAAGTACTGCAACTTATTGCGAACATTTTACATGAAAAGTTTAAATCCTCTAATTCGAAAGTTAAACTTGCCAAAGAAAACAAGAAAATTATTCAAGATTAATTAATTTATTTCTAACAAAGTTTATGTCATTTTGATTAAACACCGATCATCTTTGGGTCTAAAATCGAAGTAAAAAAAAACGAATAACAATAATGTTTTATATAATAAAATATTGGTTACTTTTTACAAAAAAATAATTAATGATATGAATAAAATTAACTGATTACTTGTCAAATACCTTTTTTTTCTACTTGAATTTTTGTTTTAATGACTGTGTTTTTCATGAAAAGTAAATGGCATTTCATTGTTCAATCAGGCTCCTGACTTGTTCAAACCTCAGCATGCTTGGACCGCCCTAAAAAAGGCAGAGGAATTGTTATTAGGACCATTGGGGATGAAAACTCTGGATCCAGAAGACTGGGCTTACAACGGTTATTACGATAATTCGAACGACTCGAACGACACCAAAGTTGCGCATGGCTGGAATTATCACCAGGGTCCAGTAAGAATAAAAACAAATTGTAAATCAAATGCGTTCAGTAAATCATTCATGTCACTGCATTAGCTTCATTTTAATTTGAAGGAATGGCTTTGGCCACTTGGATACTTCCTACGTGCGCGTTTGCACTTCGCGCCGCTGGTCGGCGGAATCGAGGAGTTACGTAAAACCATTTGGTCGACCGAAGCAATTATATCTCGACATCTTATTGAAATTTCTACTAACCACTGGAGGGGTCTTCCCGAGCTTACTAATAAGGATGGGGAATATTGTAAAGATAGTTGCCGCTCGCAAGCTTGGAGTGCTTCTGCAATTATAGAGGTATTTTATGATTAAAAACCATTTGTTTTAATTATAAATAAAATAACATTTATTTAAAAAAAATAATTGACAAATTTATTTGTCTAGAAATATATATATGAAAAAAACTCATTGAAATATAAGAAACCATCTTTGATATTGCATTTTTTGCAATGTATTTCAAATGCGTAAAATTATTGCATTAATTGTTCATAAAATATTACAAAAATTTTTGATATCAGGTTTTGCACGAACTGGACAAACTGAAACAAGAGCTGCGCAACAAATCATCGTCCACGAACTGATACAACCGTGCGTGTGTTCGGCCACTTACTCCCACCGCGCCACCGCACCCAACTTTTGTCAGCATATCATCACCAGAGGACAGCACTCTCGCCCTCGCATTTCCCCTGCCGCTGACACACGCCTCCCACCTCTCCAACTTCGACCAATCGGTCACCATCGTCGATATATCTGATGACGACTACGACGTCCCCCCTGACCCGTTCACAGCGCCCCCACTCGTCACCACACCGAGTCTGCAGCATATCTACGAAGAAATCACTCACGAAATCGCTACGAGACGATCTTTTAGTCCCGTCTACAGTGACCGCCTTATCTACCATAATCTTGATTTGTATCCGCGAGAGGTCGCTGTTGTGCAATGTAACGATCTCCTTTTTTTTCGTCCACTATTCAAATCGGCGTTTGATGAAATGCGCGACTTCATGCCGGTATTTTGCGTGACTAAATCGATAGCTGTCGGAATCCTGGAAATAGAAAGTTTATATAAGAATAATGCGACCTCGAATAATAATGTAAGAAACGATTTAGTGTTCGCAGATTGCGCTGCCAGGAACGATTTTGCCGCATATGGCGCTGTAAGACGCGACTTCGTTTTTGGAGATAAAGCTGTGAGACGCAAGTTTAAATTTGTAGATGGCGCTGCGAGACGTGAGATCTTGTCTGTAGATGGCTCTGCGGAAAACGAGGTCACGTTGGTAGATGCCACGTGCAAAGACTTTCCAACCTACGATGATCCCTGGGCGAAAGAGATGGCAAGGATTATTGACGATTCACGGATCAAAAGATCGAGCCTATTATTGCTCGAGCCTCTGATTATGATGTCGAGTATAAAGCGTCGCCACCGTCGCCGCCAGGATCAAGATCCGGAACTTATAAAAGTAGTGAGGATCGCTGTCATCTATACTATCACTTTTATCGTCGTTACTTGCATTACGATATATGTCGTTCATTTCGTGTGATCACTGTTTTATCTGTTTAATTTAGTAATATAGAACTTGTTAATTGAATTTGTTAGTACAATATTAATATATTATGTTTTACTTCGAGACATTTTAAAATTTGTTGGTAAAGGTAAACTGATTTTGTAAATTGATTGTTAAAACTAAAGTACAAATGATGGATTTTTAGTCCTGTAATCCTTTATATTTGAAATCCATTTATCGAATCAAATAATTGTATATAATTTATCATGAACTTAAATGAAATAGTGTAAGCTTTTTATTCCATACCTGAATGCAAGCTTGTTTAATTACACAAATTGTAACTCCGTTTTACAAAGACTATATTTAAGCTTTGAAATGCAGGTCATTTTTATCAATGAAATTAATTTAGAATTAATTAATGGAATAATGTCAATATGAATTTCAACGTTCCTAACAGTAATGAACGAACTCTATGATACTCAGTAAAATAACAGACAACCTTTATAATATTTAATATGTTTATTGATATAATGTTACTATAGAAATTGTATTTTTTGGAATTGTATTTTTGCATTACATCAGACTGTATGTTAAATGTTGAAAATAAACTTAGTTACATGGTCAAGCGGTCAACGTAGCAGTTAATTTCAAAAAAGAAAAAAAAACTTTCCCATATTTTACCACTATAACTTATTTTTTTAATTTCTTTTTCCTGATTTTCGTTATTTTTTTCCTCTTGCGATTCTAATGTCGACTAATTTTTACCTACGCATGTAAAAAAGTTGTCACTAACTTGACAGTCTACCACACAAAATTCACTCCTACAATTCCGAATTGACAATAACTCTGTTCCGCAACGCAAAATTTACTAATAAATAAATTAATAAATAAATTGTCTTCTTCGAATGGGTATATCACTCAATCGCAAACAACATTTATATACCTGATTTAATGAATATAAAAGTTTATTGTTAAAATTTGAATAGTAAAATTGTAATAAATAAATCATATTACGTTTATGAAATTTCGTATATTTTTATGTACCACGTCCATTACAGACAATTATAATGTAAATGTAAGACAAAATTTATATAAAATCATATCTCACAAAATTGTAGACATTTCAATGAAAAAAGTACATTTCACATAACCGTAATGTAAATGTAAAACGAAAATTATTCTACATTTATAAAATTTCATAGAATTTTATGTGAAACTTACATTATAAAAAATTTAATATAATTTGATGTATATATCATATACGTTAAACATAACACAATGTTTGAATATATTTCAAATGGTTCTAACTAGCTAATAAAAATTCAGGTGCGCGAATATCTTGCGCAGTAGTTGCGAAACTCTAAGTGAGTTTTTCAGTCTCAAATGGGAATTTTAAAAAAGATTCGAGAGTACATGAAATGTACGAAAAGATGTATGAAACTTTATAAGCACAAAAAAATATTTCTTATACATTTCTATTGAAATTCTACCGTAGCAAATTTAATAATTAAACTCAATATCCTTTAAACCAGGAATCCCAAACGTTTGGGCAACGAATAATTAACGCACAACAAAGCCTTTACAAAGTTGCGTATTTACAAACTGCGCCTGAGATTTGCGCGACGTCAAACCTTCGATTGTTACAAAACTATTGATATGGACGTAAGAATGAATCGAAACGAAGAGGTCGGACATAAACGAAACGATTCTCACAAACCTTTGTCAACACTAAGTGTCCTAATGACTTCTAGATGCGACTACAACACTACTTGATAATTATTGTTCGAAGATCACTCATAATGAAGTAAAAAAAAAAAAACGATCCCAAATGTGCTAAAAGAAATAAGTTTCTTGTTACAAGTTGTCAAATAATGTGACAATATTGAACAATTACAGTCCACAATTTCTTTTCACAATTGAAACGTTTCAGAGTTTATACTGTAATTCTTCCTCTGTGTTTTTTCAAATTTCATTACAGATTGTATGCGAAAAATAATTACTCAAGTCAATAAATATATTTAAACGTACAATAAAAGAATACGTACATAATTACTAAAAAATTTTTTTGGACAAAAGTCTCACAATAATTGTTAATTCAATAAACAAAAATATATTCAGTTGAATCTCACTTAATGCACTTTTACTTCAAGCGCCCGCTCACTTAAATCATCAGCATCTGCTCGCTTAATCTGTCGACATTGTATATTTGGGAGGGAGATGGAATTACAAAATGGCGGCGGTTTCAAAATGGCGGCAATAAAAATTCAAGCTTGCAAACATCTTGCGCGGTAGTTGCAATACTTTAAGTGAAATTTTCGATCTCAAATAATACATTAAATAAGGGATGCGCCAAAAAAATTTACCCGCCAGGTGGTGTAGTAGTTCGGGGACAAATTTGTGCGCCAAACTTAAATTGTTCTTACAGGTTATAATAATGTCACAAGTTGAAATGTCTAAATAAACATGAGATTTATTTTTGAGACAAGTAGACGCTTGCACTAGACACATATACGTATAGGTGACATTTACAACCTATTTTAACAAATAAAAATTAATTTTTGCGCAAAAGATGTCCCCAGATCATGACTCCATGTAGTGGATTTATTTTACCAGACGCTTTCCTTACTGAGATTTAAGTGTACCTTATTTTGTATGATTAAAGTCGTTTTTATTGCATACAATCTGGAATACGAGAATTACAAGATTAAATCTCTTACAGTTCCGCCCCCTGTATCACGAAGCAACAAAGATCAACGACTGTCGGATCGTAAAATAGATTCCACGTGTTCAAAAATATATATACAACTCTCTTCTACCCGTCTTATTAAATGAGAAACTTGCGATCCTAATATCGAATGCACACATTGCACCTGCAATTATTCCGACATGCCAATAACTCACGACATGCACTTTGTCTCGCAGTTATATCACGTTTATATTAATTGCAACACTCTGGACCAATTTTGTACGAATCGCAAATGACGCTCTTTACAGCTTTATTACTTAGCTTTTTCGGAAATAAAAAGACTTTGCGATGCATTATAATATGTCATACATTTTACGAATGATTTTCTATACAGTTTTTTAATTCGTGCAAATATTAATTGATTGGTTCAAATATGTAAAGGCCTAATATCGTACTTAAATTTCGTATTTGGACTTTGAAGTAATGAATTGAAATAATTCAAAGTAAAAACATTGCATTAATAAATATATTTTTTGATCCTTTAAATAATCTTACTACTTACAAATAATATATAAATTTCGTTACATTAACATTTATGTAAATGATATCGAATGACACCAAAATACAATATTTAATAATGAAAAAAGGATTGAAAACAATGCCCTCCACAAGTCTTATGAAAAATTAATTTCAGTAGATGGTGCTGGCATCGTTTACGATTAGCACAAAAAGTTCCCGACTTTTCTAACTTAAACCACGTCTCAAAAATCAACACCTTGCGCAAAAAAAAAAAGAAAAAAAAATTGCCAAAATTCAACATTAAGACAATCGGCAATGATAACATTAAATATCAACATTCGAATAAACAATTTGTCCATCGCAGCAATATAGATTGAACTTCGAAATGAAGGTACAGAAGAGCAGAAGAAAAAAAGGAAATGCTCGTCATTTCGTTTAAATATTAATAAAACAATACACAGTGTTGTTAAATGTCGTCGAAAATGCCCCGTGGGGGTGGACCCACGCGATTGCCACTGGTAGTGAACGACTGCAAATTGTCCTGGCCGAGTTCTGCGTAATCGTCGGTCGGATAGTCCTGATCGAATCTGTTGTTTGCGCCATAGCCCTCCGAGCCGAACATCATACCGACGTAATACTCCGAAGGATCAAAATCGCGCAACAGTCCAGCGCGAGCAGACTCTATTGAAACATCTCTTTTCAGTGATCGAACTGTAATTAGATAATTAGTTAGAAATTGATTTTATTTGCCCAAGAAAAAAAAGTAAATACACTCAATATACTAATTCAGAAAACTATTTTATAAATTGAAAGCGTTAAAAATTGTATGATTATATTGTACAAAATTTATGAGACAAAAGAGTTTTAAGCACTGTACTTTATTTGTACAAAAAGTCATACCAATTCAACAAACTTTCCGCATACTAATTTTGCTTAGAGTTTGTACCAAATTGGTATAATATGCAAATGCAGATGCAACCAAATTTATGCTTTTGCAATAACTCTATACCAAACTAATATATATAGACTGAGCAAAATAGGTATGACGAAGAACACAGAAAGAAAAATTAGACAAATGTAGTAAATAATCATGTTAAATCAATTTTGCACAGTCATCTGTACCTTTTGCAAGCCGTTTATACCATTTTGGTATGAGTGACTTGCAAAAGCAGTATAGACCACGCTAAAATTGGTATAAACTTTGTATCTAATATTGTACAAAACACTCGTTTACTAAATAAGAAAATCTTTCTGTACAAAATTGGGCTATCCTTTCTTTCCGTGTATACATTGAATCGGTAAATTCTGTTGATATTAACGCACCAAAGTTTTTTCTTTTTAGGATAGAAACATTGAAAATTTTAGTTTTATAAAATTTTTGTTAACTTTTTCCAATAATATTAAATCTAAGATTTCCATTCACGATCGCAAACATCAGTAGCGCCACGCGGTGGCAATTTGAAAAACTGATATAAAATATTTTAACATTTATTTGATAAATATTATTCAAAAGAAAATCAGCATTACAAAACGTTGGTATTGCATATTAGATCACAAATATCAGAGTCTGTTGCTCTGACCATACTAAAAAAAGCTAATATCAATGAATTTGGTAATTTTGATAATTTTGACTTTGACAATTCTGACAACTCAAGTGTAAATACTTTATATCCGCCATATTGCCTTAGCATTAGCGCCATCTCTAGGCGATTTGAGTCGTGAATAGATTTGAATATAAAATTGCGCATGATTACCAGTATCTGTGCTTTGTCTCGTTCTATGTCGAGACATGTTACCGGAAGTGTTGAATCTTTCCTGAAACTCGCGCCTTCGGTTCAGGGAATCTTCTGCTCTTTGACGCTTTCGTCGTTCTGAAAACAAAACAAAAGAAAATTGTGAGAGAATTCAATAAATGAGTAGCAATAACTACATGATTCAATATCTCCTTCATGTTTGATAATTTTTCTATGTATTTTATTACAAACATGTTTTTTTGTGTACGTTGTTTCGCAAATATATGTTTTACATTTATATTTTGAATAAAATATATATCTATTTTTAATAAAATATATGTCTATATTAAACAAACCTCGTTTAATTAATTCTCGTCCCTCTTCAACAAGATCAGTGGTCAGTTCGTCGTCGCCTAAAAATTGCTGGAAACCCAGCGCCGATAGTAGCCTGCTACCTAAACTGAAATATGTTGCGAGGCAAAATGCAAGAATGGCCATTGGGAAATAGATATTGAAACCATCGGAAATTATCGAAATTACATCCATGTGACCCATCACCTATATAAAAAAAGTAAAAATCAGTATTCAGTTATTGATTAACTAAAAATTAATAACCAATTAATAATTATCATTAATCAATAAGTACTTTCAATAATTGCTTATTGCATTGATAATTCATAAATGTACGTTGACATAACTATTAACGACAATAAGGTTGATATTGTAAAAAAAGTTCGTACGTTGACATAACTATTAACGACAATAAGGTTGATATTGTAAAAAAAGTTCTCTTCATTTTTTGTACCTGAGTATAGTGAGTCTCTAAAATATGGGTTTTGATGATATGCGAATCCATATGAATAAGACCAAGAAAGTTGAGACACATGGGTGGAGTCAGACGACAAAGCATCATTCCACTGAATACTAAACTATACTCGTTGGTTTGATGATGTGGAGCCAGGTAGTACAGATTCAGCACTCGGATTTTCAGAACGGTCGAATACGCACAGTAACACAGATAGGCAATGATCAAAGTTGACAGAATCTAAAAATGATGAAATTAAAGTCAACAGAATTCACACAATTTCTATATACATAAATTTTCACAAGTTTTTCCCTCATACTTCCTGATAGAAAATGCAATTTATTCTGAACTGACATATATTACAGTTCTTTCATTATCAATTTTTAAAGAAATATCAATTAAATTTTATGAAATTTTATAAACTTTTATTTTATATGAAGAAATAAATAAAAAGAAACGAAATGATTAAATTGGTGTTAGTTTAATTTGCCATTGACGTTGTAAAAAGCGCAATCTACAATTTACTGAATTATTGGTAAAAAGCGCCATCTACAACTCAGGTGGGCCCAATCTGCATCTAATGATTTGTAGCAATAGGTTATAAGTTACAATATGAGACGCAAATTTCTAAACATATGCGCAAAGAGTTCTTGAGAATATTTTAGCATACTGGTTTACAAAATGATTTCTTTGGTTCAACAAGATACATACTATTCTTTACAATATGGATTTCTTAATATAGCTGAAACTTCTGTGAGACTTGATTTAAATGTCATTTACCTCAATAGTAAAATAATCATATTTGACTTTGGCTACATTAACGATTTGAGCAAATAACGACAGCACCGGCGTTTTGTTGAAGAACGTCACCTCCGACCAAACGACTGCCACGGAAAGACAGGCAGCAGCCAAGGCTATAATTTTTTGCACATAACTCTTGATCACACATTTCCAATACCATTCTGAAATATATAAAGTATTAAAATAAACAAAATTGTTCAAAATATAAATCACTAAACTAATTTAAGCAATAAGACAATTATATTAATGTTTCCAATTTATTGATTTATGAATTGATATTTATTGATTTTTGTTAATATCTTACCTATTGTAGGGTTAAATAAAACTCTCAGCAAGAAAGGACGGTGGGGAGGAAAGGTGTGTTTGAAACGTCGATCGTGACTGACTTGGTTTTTCACGACATCTTCAAGACTGAATATATCTTCCACTAATAAACCCCATTGGGTTTCGGTTCGTTGAAGTGTTTGGAGAGATTTGATCGTCTGTTCAACAAAAATGATCTTACTTTAAATATTTATTGTTTACTTATTAGTTTTAATTGTTATTGTCAATATAATTAAAATTAAGACACGAAGCAAAATTTAACTTATATTAATAAATGAGTAACTAAATTTTAATAAACAATTTAAAAATATTATTGAAAATTATCGACCTGTCTATGTAATCGTATTAGTGCTTTTTCCGACGGTACATCGATAGGCGTGTCATCTGGCAACTGGCGTCTATTCATCCGATCCTTCAATTCAGCAGGAACCCTTTGAAAAATTGTCTCCAAGTTTCGATGAAATGGATGCCCCGGGTTGATCGCCACAGATGCAGCTTGTAATGACTATCGAAATGAAAAAATTATATCAAATTCTGGAAAAGTAACTTAATTACTTCAATTATAAAGAAAAAGCTTTGAAATTGAAATTCTATCAATATTGGTTTTAATCAAAATTCAATAAAAAAAAAATTTTAATTGTTTAATAAAAACTGTAATTGTATTTCATCTTTCATTATATGCCAATTAGGTATAAAGCTGCTGAATTAGTTCTTTTTTGTAAAAATAGTGTTAATCCCATGCAACTGCATATTAATGCAATGCGTGATTGTGATGTCATTATTACTCCAGGTGACGCTGTATTCGCTTGGACTCCATTATATGGACTTCTCTATATTAATTTTTTTTTTGTCAATCTTTTAAATTTATATTTGTCTCGTACAAGCCGAGAGACTGCATTAGTATATTGAG